>JAUJYZ010000614.1:0-135000 GCA_033675265.1 Actinostola sp. cb2023 | reverse complement strand
GAAAATTTACAAATACCACGTCGGGCCAAAAAGGCCCCGAAATCGGCACCAATCATTCAACTTCTACAGTTTTAATCCAATCAAAATGAAACTTGCTACATGACAGTACATGGCAAGGCAATAAATCGTATCTTTTTTGTTTTTCAATTTTAATGATTTTTGGCGGGAAAATGACGTCATTAACAAACCCACAAATTTTGAAATTCACAAATATACTAATTTGATCATCGCATTCAAAAGAACATGTAAAATGAGAGATATAATCGAAACAATATCTCAGTTATCGTTATTCTATCCAAAGATATGAATTTTTGAAATTTCAATTTCCGCCATTTTGTTACTAAAAATAGCACAAAATGGCGGATTTTTGAAATTTCAAAAATTCATATCTTTAGATAGAATAGCAATAACTGAGATATTGTTTCGGTTGTATCTTTTATTTTACATGTTCTTTCGAATGCGATGATCAAATTAGTATATTTGTGAATTTCAAAATTTGTGGGTTTGTTCATGACGTCATTTTCCCGCCAAAAATCATTAAAATTGAAAAACAAAAAAGATACGATTTGTTGCCTTGCCATGTACTGTCATGTTGCCAAGTTTCGTTTTGATTGGATTAAAACTGTAGAAGTTGAATGATTGGTGCCGATTTCGGGGCCTTTTTGGCCCGACGTGTACAATGTAGCCATCACTTCCATGTATTAATATACATTAAAATATACATGTATTAATATACATATTATAGCCTACAGTAACAAGTCAGAATACATTCCCCCTGAGAGCCCCCTTTTTCTCCTCTCCCTTCCAAACTCTCGGAAAGCCATGCAGCTATATACGCCATGCTCGAGAATCCAGCGGTGCTCTCCGGTGCGGGCTCGGATTCTCGAGCATGGCTATAGAGGAAGGCTACTACAAGGAAGTGAATTATTTTTCATGTAAAATGATTTTATTGTACCAGTCATCTGCAAATTAAAGCCTGTATGACAACATAAATGATAGCCTGCGTTACATCCGAACAAACCCTCGTTTAGGACTAAACGAGGGTTTGTTCGGATGTAACGCTAGCTACATAAATGAATGACAGACAATGCATGCAGTACTCACATGTATGATACATGCTCCACGTCACCAGGCTCATCCTTTTCCCATATAAGCGCAGTATGATTAGGCTTAGACCTCATGTGACGATCAACACAGTTCTCTGTGACATTGATAAAGCATTTAGCCGACCGGTTATTTTTTAACTGGGACATGTACGTATAGCTTTGGGATGGGATAAGTAGAATGATACATGCATTGCATATATCTTGACTGTTTAGTGGCATATGGATCAATTAAGGCTGTAGCATATCTACATGTGCATATAGGGAGGTAATATGGGGTAAAAATAGAATAAATAAATAACTGTTTATTTAAGTGTCCAATGTGTTCTAGCGCTGTACATATGTGTATATATATGCACATGTATGGCAGTACACTCATGTACACAGCACAGCATACTAAGTTTTAGTCATGTCAACACCCTCACGAAGTGTTGTGATCGATGTACGATCTTTGCATGATTATAAGCTTTGATAAATATAAATGTTGCTCTCAATTCCTTCAACTCATGCCATCCCATATGGCTTGCCATGGGTGTTTTCAATCAATCAATCAATTTGATTCCATATGTTGTAGTAGTAGTAGTAGTATATTTTTCTCTTATTGTGTTATATATATTTATTAACAATTACATTAAGTATTTTATTATTAAAGTAGCACGTTCATGATTAAAAGAGTTTTGTGCTCAATTATGACAATTATTGAATCTTTAATTTGGTCTGCAGATGCCAGTAGACCTTTACCATTTTCTGTTATCACAGCTACAAGCGTGAAGACTTACAAATGTACATCTACAATGTACTTGTCTCAAGTTATAGTAGTAGTTGTGTGAGCGCGCGATCCACAGGCAACCCAAAATTATCAAGTGCAACTAAAATACCACAGGGTCACGTCCGACAATTCTTTGTAAAATATCAAGTTTTCAATGCTTTTAAAGCTTATAAAAACACTTAAAAGAAAGGAAAATTATAACCAAGGCATGTACAAAATGCAAACATATTCGATTTGCATTTTACAGTTTTCGGCTGGAATGTATACTGTACTTGCAATATATGTATCAATTATAGTCAATTATTAATCATGTACATGTTACATTAGTTCACGTGTGCAGCTATATATATCTAGCAATATATCATTCACATAATAAACGAATCAATAGCGAGGGAGTATATTAAACTCCAGAATCCAAAACTAAAACTCTTTAAAGTTTGGTATTTGTTCATAATATAATAGCATACAATTGGTTTGATGAGAAAACAAAACAAACAACACAAATGTTTTTAAAATAGCGATGTGCACAACAGAGAAAGAAGGAGCGATTGTTGGGCACTCGATTACCTGAAACATTAATCTGTCCACCTAAGAACCATCTATGCCGTCCTTCGTTCATATCGCAGTCCATGACTCTATCAAATGGCTTTTTCCACTGCAAACGCTGTGCACCAAGTTGTCCCCAGAACGTCTCCGCATCTCTGATGCTGTGGTCGTACAGGACATCGTTCTCGGGCGAAACGTAGCTCAGTCTTGGAGGAGTGTAATCGGTGTTGAAGAACGATGAAACGCTTCTGCATAGAGGTGCAGAAGCTCGGCGAGGAATCCGGATTCGGGACAGAGAGGACGCCATGTTCATTTCTTGATGGACCTACTACGCGCACGTGATTGGACAAGACACAGTAGGGGGGGGGGGGGTAGGGGTGTCCAGACACAGCCAAATCTCTGTTCCTGGTATTTATCGAAGCGTAATTTTAGCAAGCTCCTAGTTTTAATCATTTCTGTTTTAATCAATCGTATTCATCGATATTTTGTTTGCTGCGCTGACTGATTCTTCGAGTCGAGTGATGTTTGTTTAGATGTTGGGCTACCTGTGTTCCAGACGTCCGTGCCACGTGGTACGGTACGTACATTTCATTTGTACAGATTGACATGAATTTGGCTCGTTCTGTGGTTTTCCCCCAAGTTTATTTATTTATTCGCGCACAGTCACCCCATTTAGTACCTAAGATGGCTGGAGGACGAAAAGAACTCGAGGAATTATTCAAAAAGCTTGAAATCAAGACCCATACAATCGAACATCCCGAGGTGTTCACGGTGGAGGCGATGATGCCTTACCTGAACGAGGCCAGAGGTGCTGTCGGCAAGAACCTATTTCTCAAGGACAAGAAGAAGAAAGGTTTATGGCTTGTGTGTGCATTGGCTACCAGAGAGATCAATCTCACTGATTTAGCCAAGAAAGTCGGAGCTCCAGGGGGATTTCGCTTTGCAGACGAGTCTCTAATGGTGGAGAAGCTTGGAGTGGGTCAAGGCTGTGCGACTGGGTTTTCGTTGTTTAATGACAAGAAGAACGAAGTCAAACTTGTTTTAGACGAAGAATTAACTGATTCATCGAAACATGAAATGGTGTACTTTCATCCAATGGTGAACACTGCAAGTACAGGCATCGCTCCAGAGGATTTGGTGAAATTTGCGAAAGAAACTGGACACGACCCAATCCTGGTTCGATTTGATCAAGACTGAGTATTTATAGTCCCTTGTATTTTATTTTCAGATGATGAGAGAACGACATTACCAATCACATAGTGTGGAGGAATATTACTGTAGATCGTTCCCCTCCAACAATATTCCGGGCAAAAACCGCTGGATCCTTGAGCAGTTCTTGGTCACAGACAGACTGTCAAATCAAATCAGGGAGCCTCCCTGATCAAATATTCACCAATCAGCAATCAGCTAGCTAGGGCTCACAGGGAAGGGTTGGTCTATTGTGACTGACAGCTGTCATAATTGGGTGTCTGCAGCGTGAAAGTGAGATTCCTATCATTTGTTGACAAGGTGATTCAACCATTTCCATGGCAACTAATATCTTGCTAAACTATAAACTGTAGTTGCATATTACATGAACATACAGTCTGTAGGCATACACATGTTCGAGAGTCCAGCGGTGCTCTTTAGCATGGGACTGCTGGACTCTCGAGCATGTAGGCATACACTGTACCAACAAATAGTGACCTCATCTATATCTATCAAATTTCAGTCTTAAAACATTTGATAGAAAGTTTTGGATAATTTCAAATTTCGATATTGCTAGAAGCATTTGATGTGGAGAACATTGAAGTTTGCAAAATACTCTACTTTAGTACATTAATTAGCCTGTAATTCAGTTCAACTGCAAAGGGCTCAAATAAACCAGTTATTATTATTAATTATTATTGTACTATTATTTATAATCAGTGCAAAACAAGAGACTTTTACCATAATTGTTAGCCCAATATATCTCAGCTATTTTATGCTCCATTCTATTTTTGACATGTATTTTCTGGAAAGTCGGCTAAAGTAAAAGTAAAGGACTGATTTAATGTCCGAAGTCTCTTTAGCTGATGCTAATCTACAGAGAGCAGACGGTGCGCCCTTCGCCCCCTCCTTCCATCAATGCTCCGTATTAAGGGTACTTAAAGCTACAAAGAGCTACATGGAATGGAAAGAAGTCAAAACAAGGATGTGAAGTCACTGGGGATCGAACTCGGGACCTCTCGCACAGAAAGCCACACACTAACTGTTCCATCCGTGCTCCTTACAAATAAAGTAAAACAGGGATAAATTTTCTTTTTTCCAAAGTCATCACTTTGGAACTCTATTCAGAATAATATAGGACAATCAAGTTATGATACAGTACTTACGTATTTTTTCATACATCAGTCCTTTATTCCTTACGTCAATAAAATAATTTTATACAAATTGACTAGTAGCTTATATATTTCAATTATAATTATCTACAAGAAAATTTTGAAGAAACGTTCCTAGAATTTATAACAAGTTTGATATTTGAACAACAGAAGTTGCTAGTTCAATACTTGTATACTTACTAAATTACAATGTAGTACAGCAAACTGGTACAAAGTTCGCTGCAGCCATGGGCTACCTTAGGCCAGGAAAGCAAGTTTTCGTTCTCTTTTCTTACATGTACATTGTATTGTAAAGCACATAAATTCCTCTTGTATTACTATGATTTGCATTAGGAGACTTTACAATGTACATGTATATTATCTGAGAAAAGAACGTGGCTACATGTACCGGTACATAATATATTGCATTGTAAGTATAATCATTTATTTTATAGTGTCCCCAACTAGTAGGCTACTACCAGCTAGAAGCTTGACACTCAAATAAAGTTATTGATTGATTGATTGAGTAATCTATGATAATTATTGATAAATCAACAATCTTGAATACATTATTATATGGAGATACGTCACCATAAACCTCGCTGTGCAACAATGGGCTTTTTAACCTCATCTTGGCTGTATTAAATTTCAAAGAATTTGATCTGATTTTTACCATGTCGCATATCCTTGAAGTCTCGCGGGCTTGAAGTTGCAGCCATGTCATAACCTTGAAGCCTTCAGTGTCATGGCCATAAAGTCACCACCTCCTTGAAGTCACTGTGTCACCGTGTCATGGTCATGTAGTCAATCTGATACGACTGTCATACAACCATGTCACAGTCTTCTAAGACTGTGAGTCGACTGTACAACATTACCATAATCATAATGACCATGTCACGACCATATAACAGCCATGTTGCGACTGTATCATAACCATGCATGTATAATGGCTGTGTTATGACTGTAATGGCTGTTACTATGGCCGTGTAATAACTACATGTATGTCAAGATCATGGTGTGAAAATCAGAACATATTCTTTGAGATAACCAAACCAAAATGGTGCTAATCTATGAGGTATCTGCAATGGGTCAGGTCTTCGTGTAGCTGCACAAAAGTCCTGGCTATTGTTCTATTGTCGTTCTACAGTATGTTATTGTTTTTACATCAAAAACAATAGCCAGGACAATTTATGCAGCTACATGTACATGAAGACCTTGCCCTGCATTGTAAAAGGTCTATCTATAAAATGTTCCTTAACCTGAAGTTTTCTTTGACTGTTGATGACATAATAAATTTTAACTTTACATGTATCTCTTAGTAAAAGCACATGAGTACTGCTCAACAGTTCTACCCATTGAAGAATGATTTACCTGAGTGCACCAACAAATTTTGATATTCAAACATTACATGTCAGTAGCATGACTGAGCAAAAAACATGGTATCACTCTTTGAGGATGTCTAGTAGAATAAACAATTTTACAGTTCTGTTCGGTGACCAGGAACAATAATATGGTTCCAAGTTGAGGCTGGCATAACTGTTTACATGCATTTATTGTATTTAATTAAAGTCCAGGAAGGCCAACTTGGACATAGCTCCATTGCTCCATAGCTCGATCTGCACATACATGTAGCTCCATTATTATTGTGCGTGGTCACCGAACAGCACTATAAAATGTTCTACATGTATTCTGTTGTGACATACAAAAGCTGCATGACAGTGATAACATCAAAGAGGATCATGCAAGGATGAAGTCAATCAAGAATTGTCATTAATATCAGATTACCTGGTCTGCAGCAAATACATTGTGAAGACCAGGTACAAGTGTTAACCATTGAGATCGCAGTTCTTAAATATTGACAATATTATCTCCGATTTAAAAACTGTATGGCACCTGTCCAATGTGCTGGAGAAATAACATTGGATCCATTCAAGTGATATTTCTACTAGTCTTTCATCCAGGGCAAACACCTTGTAAAAACTTGTAACTAATTCAGCCAATCAAAACACTCGAACCCAGTCTTCCAGCATTTACCAAAGACCGGGGGATTACCTATTAATACCTAGCTATACATTGTAAAATTACATTATTTTGTAAGAACCTTTTCAAGGTGCATGTACATTAATATTTTCATCTTGATGTCAAAGTATAAAATCAACATTGCAGCCATAATGTTCACCATTGGAACCGATGATAAAACACTTTATATTACCACTGAGCCCTAATTCCCATATTATGTATCAATATTACTGTTATCTATTATTCTGTAATGGAGACAGTCCTCCTGAATTACTCTGTTCGCTGCAAGTGCTTGTAGTAGAATGACTATCGCTTGATGTTGTCTTCTTAAGCTTTCTCCGTTTAGCAATCGGAGCGTTCTCCACATCCATTAGAGTAAAACCTTGCCTTTGTGCTTTGTTGAATGCGTCGTATGTAACATTTAGGGCCGACTCGACATAAGTTCTTTTGTGCCCTCGTCCTAGCATTCCAGGGGTCATGAGAGGTGTGTGGGGTAATTGTGAACCTCCTGTTAGCCATCTATGTTGAAGAACTGCTTGAATTGTGAGTCTCTGTTTAGGGTCTACGGTTAACAGACCTTGAAGAACAGATAAAAGTACTGTTACTAGCACATTTGTAAAAGACAGTGAATACGAAGAAAGTAAGAAAAGTCAATAATATTATCAATATATATTGTACATGTATGCATACACTCAATTGCAGAAAGGTTGTAGTATACATTTATACAAATATCTAATGAGATACAAGATATCTAATGAGATACAAAGTGCAAAACATCGCTTATTTTCTTCTAATATATCTGAAACATCAATTTTAGATTAGTATCGCATCCAGCAAGGTTAAAACAATAATTTTCAGCACTATTTTGTGCTTAAACAGTTGTAGTTTAGCATGTTTAACATTTTGCATCTCATTAGATATTTGTATATTTGTATAAATGTATACTAGATATCTGTATATTTGTATAAAATAATGTATACTGCAACGTTTCTGCAATTGAGTGTATGTACAATGACGTACATACAATGTATACTGTAAGGGGAAAAAAAGTAAGGTAAAAATGCACATTGTACATTCCTTTTTGAAGAGGCAGATTACTCCCTACATGTACAATGTACATACTGTGTAGTCAGTGAAATGTTACAGACCATGGTACAGAGTTAAACCTGGTCCTCACTAGCAACATAGGCACAATTAAACACAAGCAACATACGCAGACTCAGTAATGCATTGCTCATTAACGGTGCTTGTCTTTTGTAACACCTATTGCATAAATGGTGTCCTGAGTCTGCGTATGTTGCTTGTTCTTATGCATGCTTACAAGTACATGTATGTCGCTAGTGTGAACCAGGCTTTAATATTAATAACAGTCCATTGAAAATATTCTCTCCACTTCTCCCTATTCTACACCATACATGTTACTACATGGGTGGACCCTCTGCATGAGGTAATGTTTAATGTAATAACAAGAATACAAAATGCCAATTGGAATTAGATTATGGTATCACTGTATTGGATGTACTAACTGGGTATAAATACCCTGTAAAACTCAATCCACAGGACAAATTGACATACACGTACAATGTACATGGAAATGATATTTGAAGAATGCATGCAATAATAGGGAGCTTAAGCAGCAGACGTTTTTGTCAACACGGACAGCGCGTGCACTGACGAATGATGTTCGAAACGACTGTTGACATCTGTGACGGCAATCTACAATGTATGATGACACTTCACCTGTTTTCAAGTTGTAGAATGCCATCACGGACATCAACAGTTGTTTCGAACATCATTTGTCAGTGCGCGTGCCGTCCGTGTTGACAAAAACGTCTGCTGCTTAAGCTCTCTAATATGGAAGTTACATACATTTTAATAGTACTACCCACACCCCCTTCTCCCAGCTTCTCCCAGCTTCTCCAGCCCTCTTCCCTTCTAACAAAGGGAATGCTCCTTTTCTCAGGTATTCCCATCTTACACAGCTGTACCTTCGATTAGCTCTTTGGCTTGTAAGGATATTGTCTGCCAAGGTTGACCTTCAAATCTGATATCACCCTGAGTAATTCTTTGCATTACAAATCCAGAAGATGACCTATACCAACTGCCACTGCTTTGGAAAGGCACTTGTCCAGATATCATGGTATACTATTGAAAGTAATGTGAATAAATTTCAATAATCAGCAGGCATGTATACCAGTTGTCGGACTGAACATAAGACCAATGTAGGTGTTTTAACTACCTTTTACGAATCAATCTTCTTTTCATGAATGGATCTTAAAATTTCGAGCTAATTTGCATATTCACGTGCCAAATCGGTTTTATTTTGAAAACATAAATATTTTTTTCTCGATTTGTAGCCTTCCAATACCCATCATATTATAGGTCATAAATAACAAAGAAAACATTTTTTCTAAAATCATTTTTTTGGTAAGTTTTTGAAAGTCCAACGAAATCGAACGGAGTTACGGCAAGTCAAAGTGATCCAGATTTCTATAAATTTTGCCGCGTTTGTCCCAATTCAAAATGGTGGACGACAGCGTGAAGTGGCTTATTATAAATACACTTGTTCCTCACTACATTGTACATCATGTCGATTATTGCTTTGCTTTACAGACATGCTACGCATGTTAATGTTAATTTGATCAACATACACTGCAAGAGCAAACTGCACTGCAAACTCCAGAAGAGTTTCATGTGAGAGAGCTGCACTGTATATACGTACATATACAATGTATTTAGTTTTTTTATGTTATAATGCATATTTGATCATACAGTCATTCTCAAAAAGGTTATCCAGATGAAAAGACTACTTCATCTGGACAACCTTTTTGAGAATGACTGTATATTTGAAGAGTGTGCAATATAAATGAATGATTAAATTATTATTATTATTATTTATTATTATTATTATTACAGCCGATTGCAAATATTCTGTAAATCAAGTATATCACTATATCCATATATCGGGTGCATTATGGGTAATTGAAAAAGTCTCCTAAATGCTGTTTCACGCAAGCAACATTGGTGAAACTCTAGAATGTTATCAGTGTTTTAGTCTCTAGTTCGTTGTTTGTAACTCGATCTCTGCTGCATATTTTTTTGGAAAAACTCTAAAATAGTATTACCCATAATGCACCCGATATATGGATATACTGATATACTTGATTTACAGAATTTTTGCAATCGGCTGTACATACATGTAGATAATTGTTGTACCTGTATGCATGTGTGATGCCACACAGCTCTTGCAATAACACAGACTTACCAAAATAACACCTAAGCTCCAGAGATCACATGACTCGTCATAACCAGTGCGACCAACCGTTTGATCCAATACTTCTGGAGCTGCATAGCTTACAGTAAAACACGGCGTCTGCATGGGTTGGTTGTCAGGTTTAAGACAAGCAAATCCAAAGTCTACTAGTTTAATGACTGCGTCTTCAGAATTATCAACAAATAATACATTCTAGATAGAAAGAAGAAAACAAACTCTGACTTGTAGATTGTATAAAAAATAATGTACATTGTATTCTCTTGTGGATCAACAAATTATTGTCTAGGTTTTTTTTCAAAAGTTTCTTCAACTCTAATGGATTTTAAGAGTTTTCTAGTGTTAAATATAAATTATTTTCCAAAAATCTCTTCTCATACACATTTTAAAACGTGACAATCAACTGTAAATAAATATACTTTATTATATTAGACACAAGTGTTTTATTGGAAAATATCTCACTCATAAAATTCATATGAAACTAACATCTGGGAACCGAGTACATTAATGCACATGTACATTTTCCAGGGTTATATAATAAAAAGAAAATTACATGGCGGCTTGAAGATATGGATTTTATTTTATCGTGTTAAAAACAATATTGTTTTTACCACTCAAAAATATAATTCTCATCGCGCCGCCATGTAATATCCTTTATGTAACTCACCTCTGGCTTAAGATCACGGTGAACTACACCCTTCTGGTGCATGTATTCCACTGCACGGACCAACTGTTTCATTATAACACTAGCAGTAGACTCTGTAAAGGTTTTCTTTTTTCTGATCTTCTCCAAAAGTTCTCCGCCAGAAAGTAACTCCAGTACTAAGTATGTATGAAACTAGAACAGACAACAAACACAATCATGCACATTTTCTAAGTCACTGGCTTCAGTGCATACATTTGGACTTACATGTAGTTGTAGGATTAAAATGCTCTATATAATTTCTGATAAAGAACTATTATTATAATGATAAGTATAGAAATGGAAACTAATGAGGAATAGACAACAAATGTTCGGAAAAAAATCAGACACCTCGAGCGGGATTCGAACCCACGACACCCCGATTTCATGACAGGTGCTCTACCCACAGAGCTACCGAGGCAACTACTCTGATTTTTTCCGAACATTTGTTCTGTCTATTCCTCATTTTATAGTTTCCATTTCTATATAATTTATAAATCTTATATATTATTAATATTATAATTATAATTAAAATATTATACATTATTTATACTTACATCATCTTGATAGACTTCGTATAGTGTAACAATGTTTGGATGGCCTTGGCATAATTTTAATGATTGGACTTCTCGTGTGGGATCACATCTGGAAAGAAACAGTTTGGCTCTCAGACATTTTATTGTGGGTTTCTTTCTCAAGTAAATGTTTCACTTTATTTCACTGCGGGGATCTTTTTTTGGCTTTTAATAACACTGTATGCTTCAATGGTGTAACAATTATTTTTACTCTACTATGACACGTACAGACTACTGAAATATCATGAGTGTAATCTTGACACAACATGGTTGTTGTACATGTATTCTGCATACTGTCTGGGATATACAGCTTGTTTATAGTCGTTTTTGTATGAGTGGAAAGTAGTAACATGCATGTAGTTACGGTACAGTTCGTGCCGTGGCAGTACCGAGCTGTGACCATGGCATGTCCAAGCATTCTGAGTGGTTGTTGAGCAATGATTTTGCATGCTGTGATTGGTTGAATTAGATGTCTTTGATTCCGTACTGTGTCGATATAAAAACTCTATAACGTAGGTTTCCCACTCATACGAAAATGACTCTAAAACATGTAACACACACCTTCTACTTATAATTTTGACTGCATAATCCAATCCTGTTCTTAGATGAACACACCGTCTAAAAGGGAATAAACAATTGATGTATTATTAACAAACTACCAAATTATTTACACTATAATTGATGATGTACACGTATGTACAGCCAAACAGAAACAATGATTTGTGATAAGGAATTCCAGTCAGACTTCACTTACGGGCCACTTTTATTGAATTCTACGTAGTCTAGAGAATGTTTTGGGCATAATTAAATAATAATAATTTCATTACAGTATGTATTACAGCTATGGCTAAACACCTAATTAGGCAGGCTGTCACCATCAACTAACAGTTTCATGATTGTACAAGTGCTTTAATATATATCATGTATTTTCAAGGTGTACAATATACGGACAATCACCAGGCCGTGGTCACACAAAGGGTGTATAGCGCTATCCACAGGATAAGTAAGTCCTATCCAACAGATAAAATTTATTGGATAACTGCATCACTTTTATCCATTGGAAAAGACTCGGTGGATAGTGCTATTCACCTTACGTGCAACTGGCAAGAGGTGCAGTTGATTCATAGCCAGCATTTAGTTGTTACAATTTGTACATAATAATAATAATAATAATCAGAATCAGAATCAGAATCAGAATCAGAATCAGAATCAGAATCAGAATCAGAATCAGAATCAGAATAATAATAATAATAATAATTTAATAATGAACTATGATAAGTATAGAAATGGAATAATAATAATAATATAATAATAATAATAATAATAATAATAATAATAATAATAATAATAATAATAATAATAATAATAATAATAATAATAATAATAATAATAATAATAATAATAATAATAATAATAATAATAATAATAATAATGAACTTTATTTATGTGTCTTGTCATTCTTAATACACTACATACTAATTGGAGACACATGCACACATTCATTCTCAGTCTCAATGCTTCAAGCCTTAGATAAACTACATGTACATGTATATACATTTTGTACATACTGCTACCATGTAATGAAAGTTAGAGTAAACCCTTTGACTGTTCTCTCTTATAGAAAAGCCTGTTCTTTGCAAGTTTTGACATAAATTAATCTAAAGATGTGACAATGTTAGAGTACTGCACGGTTTCTTACCTACAAGTGGAAAAGCTGCCATCACCAAGCACATCACTTGTTATTCTATATTTTTGAAAAAAATGGGAACCCTGTGGTAGAAAATATCGACATGTCAGCAACCTGATTACTTATTTTTTAATTCATCAACTTTATTTTAACTTTACTGGGAAGAAATACAGAGTCATCAAATACAATATATTACTGTACATCAATTAATTAAATACTAAAGGGGAAAGAATGCCCAAAAGGGCATGACATGACATGTTCGGACAGAACAAATGTTCGGAAAAAAATCAGACACCTCGAGCGGGATTCGAACCCACGACACCCCGATTTCATGACAGGTGCTCTACCCACAGAGCTACCGAGGCAACTACTCTGATTTTTTCCGAACATTTGTTCTGTCTATTCCTCATTTTATAGTTTCCATTTCTATATAATTTATAAATCTTATATATTATTAATATTATAATTATAATTAAAATATTATACATTATTTATACTTACATCATCTTGATAGACTTCGTATAGTGTAACAATGTTTGGATGGCCTTGGCATAATTTTAATGATTGGACTTCTCGTGTGGGATCACATCTGGAAAGAAACAGTTTGGCTCTCAGACATTTTATTGTGGGTTTCTTTCTCAAGTAAATGTTTCACTTTATTTCACTGCGGGGATCTTTTTTTGGCTTTTAATAACACTGTATGCTTCAATGGTGTAACAATTATTTTTACTCTACTATGACACGTACAGACTACTGAAATATCATGAGTGTAATCTTGACACAACATGGTTGTTGTACATGTATTCTGCATACTGTCTGGGATATACAGCTTGTTTATAGTCGTTTTTGTATGAGTGGAAAGTAGTAACATGCATGTAGTTACGGTACAGTTCGTGCCGTGGCAGTACCGAGCTGTGACCATGGCATGTCCAAGCATTCTGAGTGGTTGTTGAGCAATGATTTTGCATGCTGTGATTGGTTGAATTAGATGTCTTTGATTCCGTACTGTGTCGATATAAAAACTCTATAACGTAGGTTTCCCACTCATACGAAAATGACTCTAAAACATGTAACACACACCTTCTACTTATAATTTTGACTGCATAATCCAATCCTGTTCTTAGATGAACACACCGTCTAAAAGGGAATAAACAATTGATGTATTATTAACAAACTACCAAATTATTTACACTATAATTGATGATGTACACGTATGTACAGCCAAACAGAAACAATGATTTGTGATAAGGAATTCCAGTCAGACTTCACTTACGGGCCACTTTTATTGAATTCTACGTAGTCTAGAGAATGTTTTGGGCATAATTAAATAATAATAATTTCATTACAGTATGTATTACAGCTATGGCTAAACACCTAATTAGGCAGGCTGTCACCATCAACTAACAGTTTCATGATTGTACAAGTGCTTTAATATATATCATGTATTTTCAAGGTGTACAATATACGGACAATCACCAGGCCGTGGTCACACAAAGGGTGTATAGCGCTATCCACAGGATAAGTAAGTCCTATCCAACAGATAAAATTTATTGGATAACTGCATCACTTTTATCCATTGGAAAAGACTCGGTGGATAGTGCTATTCACCTTACGTGCAACTGGGGCAAGAGGTGCAGTTGATTCATAGCCAGCATTTAGTTGTTACAATTTGTACATAATAATAATAATAATAATCAGAATCAGAATCAGAATCAGAATCAGAATCAGAATCAGAATCAGAATCAGAATCAGAATCAGAATAATAATAATAATAATAATAAATAATGAACTATGATAAGTATAGAAATGGAATAATAATAATAATAATAATAATAATAATAATAATAATAAAATAATAATAATAATAATAATAATAATAATAATAATAATAATAATAATAATAATAATAATAATAATAATAATAATAATAATAATAATAATGAACTTTATTTATGTGTCTTGTCATTCTTAATACACTACATACTAATTGGGGACACATGTATGCACACACATTCATTCTCAGTCTCAATGCTTCAAGCCTTAGATAAACTACATGTACATGTATATACATTTTGTATATACTGCTACCATGTAATGAAAGTTAGAGTAAACCCTTTGACTGTTCTCTCTTATAGAAAAGCCTGTTCTTTGCAAGTTTTGACATAAATTAATCTAAAGATGTGACAATGTTAGAGTACTGCACGGTTTCTTACCTACAAGTGGAAAAGCTGCCATCACCAAGCACATCACTTGTTATTCTATATTTTTGAAAAAAATGGGAACCCTGTGGTAGAAAATATCGACATGTCAGCAACCTGATTACTTATTTTTTAATTCATCAACTTTATTTTAACTTTACTGGGAAGAAATACAGAGTCATCAAATACAATATATTACTGTACATCAATTAATTAAATACTAAAGGGGAAAGAATGCCCAAAAGGGCATGACATGACATGTCCCATGCAAAGGTGCCCATCGAAGCACCTTGGCAATGGCCATGTTCTACTTTTCTGTAATTGATGTTGCTCGAGCAAGATTCCCAACTGGTTTGTTTGTCAAACATGTCGGCTACAATTATACTTCAAATAGGTTGTCTATGAATACTGAATATTGTATACCAGGTAAATCTACATGGCATGCATGTACATGTACATCATTGTTAAATTGTTCAGTAAAAGATAAGTGTGTGTGACTACATTGTACATGAAAGCTTGTCTTACCTCAAACATGGCCGCATAGTCTACCAATCCCTGAGCAGGTCGACTAACTTTTGATGGGACATTGAATTCATTCTCACCAAAAATTATTGATGGAGCCACGAAGGAATAGCCCTGAAGATTACATGATTATACATTAATACCATAGACATTTGTACCATACAATAAATTACTACAGACTTCACCATTAGCCAACTTTCAATAATTGTACATGTACGTGTATATAATTATATGCATCATCACTTGTTGTGCACAGAAGCTAATGGAGCGAGGGCCTATAGGGACTATAACTTGTAATGCTCAATATTAAATTATTATTTGTGAAAATATAATTTTAATTAATAATTACAGCTAATTACAGTTAATTTTCGCATGACCAGTAAATCGGAACATTCAAATGAAGTTTTGAAGTCTAGACTCGAGTCTTGAACATTCAGACAGAAAAATCAAATCTCCACGAATATATCTATAAGAAAAAAGTATCAGATATCTGTTTACTCAGGCTGTTGTGATTGCAGAGTATGTAGTCTTTTAAAGCTGGCACAAATTTTCATCCAATTTAATTTTAATTTTATGAACGTTTTTGAGAAAATTATTTGATTAGTGGTCTGTAGGAGATTCCGTTGGACTTTGAAATGTTCAAACCGTTAAAGAAACAACCCTCTCAATGTTCTCCTGGCCAATAGACAATGGCGCGGGCGCGCTGTTCCAAGACTCGGGGACGGAGTGAGGAGGGGATCACGATGCGGTCCTGGAAGAGAAGGACACATTCCTGTGTGGAGATTGAATCACGGATAGGCCAGAAGGGAGCAATGATGTCGTCGCTATCATTTGAAATGTTGAAATGTCAAATGTTTGAATTACTGGTCATGCGTGACAAGTGGAACATTATATTGAAAATGTCATACATGTACATGTAACTATGTACATTGTATCTGCCACCATCATCATCATCATATTTGATATTCTGACACCATCATCTTTATCAATATGCCACCTACATATTTTATATTACATGTAGTGGCATTTGGACATCATAATATACTCAGTTTTTATTACTATATTATAGTGATATACATAAATTTAAATATTATTAAAATACACTGTCTTGATGGTACGTATACGAAAATATTTTTATACTAGACATGTCTAGTATTAAAAATATTTTTGTATATATGTTGTAGTTCAAATTGATTTTTGGTTTAAGCTACATGTAGGTGGCTCCATATAGTTTAAGTGCGCGTGCGCGCTCGCAAGACCATGAGCATAATTTTTATTTTGATGACGTCATGCACAGGCGATCTTTTTTGAAAAGAAACTCCAAAACTATACACGGTAAAATCTTTTCATAATTTTACAATTTGTTTGTAATATAAAGCTACAGTAATTAACATAATATGAAAGAAATTGGTACTACAGATTTTTCATTATTTTGCAAAATCGATATTTTGCAATATTTTGGATTCTGTAGTGCGGAATGTTTCAGTTCTTTGTCAAATGATAGGTGAAGTGTAGAATTTTCATAATGGAAAGTATTAAAAAGATTCACCGTGTAAACCGTGCGTTTTTATTGATTTTATGAGAAAAATGACCTTTGTTAAAGCTGCATTGCTATGGTAACCTTTTGAGTGATCATTTTCATATAAAACGATTCCCCAACTCATGATCTGTCATATGGTTGGCTGAACGGGTGTCAAATTATACATCCGTATTAGCTATAATACGCTTTTTACATTTGGTATAAAGGCCCTTTAAACTATATGGAGCCACCTTAATTTAAATTGAACCGGTTCAAGTATAATTAGGGTTAGTACGTATTAGGGAAGACATTATAGTAATCAAGTACATGTACCTAGGGGTTAGGTTTAGGGTTAGTATTGGGGAAGACTATATAGTAATCAAGTACCTTGGGGTTAGGTTTAGGGTTTGTATTAGGGAAGACTTTATAGTAATGAAGTACCTTGGGGTTAGGTTTAGGGTTTGTATTAGGGAAGACTTTATAGTAATGAAGTACCTTGGGGTTAGGTTTAGGGTTTGTATTAGGGAAGACTTTATAGTAATGAAGTACCTTGGGGTTAGGTTTAGGGTTTGTATTAGGGAAGACTTTATCCTAGGTTTAGGTTTATTAATAATGTGCAATGCATTTATACTACCAACGAAATCTTGGATGGTCAAGTGGTTAAGGTCTTGGGATAGCAAGCCAAAGGTAAGAGGTTCAAGTCCCAGTCAGGCAGGATATTTATTTAAAAAAAAAGCTAATTCGATATTAGTTGTAGATATACATGTACATTGCAGACAGACAGACAGACAGACAGACGAGAAGAGAGAGAGAGAGAGAAGGGAGAGAGGTCAAAATTATTTAGTTCTTTTTGAGGTACCACCCCTAAAATTCCAAATTAAACCAGTTCAATTTAAATTGAACCAAGGAATCATTTTGAACTACAACATATACATCAAGTATACATGTACATGTATTTGATCAATTGTGCTTCTACGATCTTTTGAAATATTATTAAATTATTATTCTTTTCTTTTAAAATGCATTATTTTATAACATTATTTTTATTTGTTCTACTTTTATTGATCATTAATTAATTACCTTGAATACTCTGTCTGCAGTTTTCGGCACTGCTGCAGGAGAATAAAGAGGAGCAAGGTCTGTAAACTCTTCAGAGAAATTGCTTGTGTCTAGTTCATCTCTTATCCTTGGCTTAAAAGGTACTTGGATTCTCTTGGCTGCCAGTTCCTCCCAGTCAATTATCTGTACAAATAAACATGTATTAGCATTATATTTATAGCAGCTACATACATTTTGTACATGTACAATGTAATACTTAAGCCTGTATGGTTCACACTAGCGCCAGAAGCATCGGAAGTGGAATCGCAATCGCTTGACAAAAAGCTTACGATCTAGTATCAGTAAATCAAAATCATCATCGGAAATGGAATCGTAAGAAAAAGAAAACCTTCAGATCCTTCCGTTTCCATCGCCCTTAACTGCAAGTCCAATTCTGACTCTGATTATTAGTTCACAGTGGTCATAAAGCTCCTCTTACGATTCCGATTATTAGTTCACACTGGTCATAAGCTCCTCTTACGATTCCGACTCCAATTATTAGTTCACACTGGTCATAAGCTCCTCTTACGATTCCGACTCCGATTATTAGTTCACACTGGTCATAAGCTCCTCTTACGATTCCGACTCCAATTATTAGTTCACACTGGTCATAAGCTCCTCTTACGATTCCGACTCCAATTATTAGTTCACACTGGTCATAAGCTCCTCTTACGATTCCGACTTCGATTATTAGTTCACACTGGTCATAAGCTCCTCTTACGATTCCAACTCCGATTATTAGTTCACACTGGTCATAAGCTCCTCTTACGATTCAGACTCCGATTATTAGTTCACACTGGTCATAAGCTCCTCTTACGATTCCGACTCCGATTATTAGTTCACACTGGTCATAAGCTCCTCTTACGATTCCGACTCCGATTATTAGTTCACACTGGTCATAAGCTCCTCTTACGATTCCGACTCCGATTATTAGTTCACACTGGTCATAAGCTCCTCTTACGATTCCGACTCCAATTATTAGTTCACACTTGTCATAAGCTCCTCTTACGATTCCGACTCCAATTATTAGTTCACACTGGTCATAAGCTCCTCTTACGATTCCGACTCCAATTATTAGTTCACACTGGTCATAAGCTCCTCTTACGATTCCGACTCCAATTATTAGTTCACACTGGTCATAAGCTCCTCTTACGATTCCGACTCCAATTATTAGTTCACACTTGTCATAAGCTCCTCTTACGATTCCGACTCCGATTATTAGTTCACACTGGTCATAAGCTCCTCTTACGATTCCGACTCCAATTATTAGTTCACACCAGTTGGTCATAAGCTCCTCTTACGATTCTGACTCCAATTATTAGTTCACACTGGTCATAAGCTCCTCTTACGATTCCGACTCCAATTATTAGTTCACACTTGTCATAAGCTCCTCTTACGATTCCGACTCCAATTATTAGTTCACACTTGTCATAAGCTCCTCTTACGATTCCGACTCCAATTATTAGTTATAATATAACTTTATTTATACACGCTTGCCCCGTCAACAATAATTTGAAAAGCTGATTTCCACAAGGGGCGTGTGGTTACAATTGATAAAAAATTAATCTAGAACTACTTCAAATATATATATAAAATTACTAATATATCAATAAAATACTTATGCTATAATAACTACAATATATTCTAAACAAGATCTGAAAAAGTGTGAGCGGCAATTCTGTTTTTGAATAATGATAACGAGTTGCATTCGCGTAAATCTTTAGGAAGCGAATTCCACAATCTCGCCCCATTATAGCTAAAACTTTTTTTAAGATTTTCGGTTTTTGGTAGAGGTAACTGTAGTGAGGTAGATAAACCCCTGAGGTTA
Source organism: Actinostola sp. cb2023 (assembly GCA_033675265.1). Taxonomy (NCBI): domain Eukaryota; kingdom Metazoa; phylum Cnidaria; class Anthozoa; order Actiniaria; family Actinostolidae; genus Actinostola; species Actinostola sp. cb2023. Next base: position 114,844 of record JAUJYZ010000614.1, on the reverse strand, counting down.
TAATACTGGTCATAAGCTCCTCTTACGAGGACTCCGATATTAGTTACACTGGTCATAAGCTCCTCTTACGATTCCGACTCCGATTATTAGTTCACACTGGTCATAAGCTCCTCTTACGATTCCGACTCCAATTATTAGTTCACACTTGTCATAAGCTCCTCTTACATAAGCTCCTCTTACGATTCCGACTCCGATTATTAGTTCACACTGGTCATAAGCTCCTCTTACGATTCCGACTCCAATTATTAGTTCACACTGGTCATAAGCTCCTCTTACGATTCCGACTCCAATTATTACTGATAAGCTCCTCTTACGATTCCGACTCCAATTATTATTCACACTTCAGTTCACACTCCTCTTACTTCCGACGAGTCCGACTCCGATTATTAGTCATAATAAGCTCCTCTTACGATTCCGACTCCAATTATTAGTTCACACTGGTCATAAGCTCCTCTTACGATTCCGACTCCAATTATTAGTTCACACTGGTTCCATAAATTATTAGTTCACACTGGTCATAAGCCTCTTACGATTCCGACTTTATTAGTTCACACTGACTCCTCTTACGATATTCCAATTATTAGTTCACACTGGTCATAAGCTCCTCTTACGATTCCGACTCCAATTATTAGTTCACACTTGTCATAAGCTCCTCTTACGATTCCGACTCCGATTATTAGTTCACACTGGTCATAAGCTCCTCTATATGATTCCGACTCCAATTATTAGTTCACACTGGTCATAAGCTCCTCTTACGATTCCGACTCCAATTATTAGTTCACACAGCAGTGGTCATAAGTTCCTCTTACGATTCCGATTCCGCTACCGACTCCGACACTAGTATTGAAACAGGCTTTAATGTAGTGTCATTTATTAGGTCTACATAAAAACAGATGTACATATTATATGGCACAAGCCACTTTCAGTAAAATAGCATGAACACTCTGATTGGTTGCTTTTAGGGGCAACTTATAAATAAATAACTTTGTACATGATTGTACAGCGATTTCCAAAAATTCTGTAAAATCTCAATATAACGATATATCAATATATAGTAATTTGCATAATCCTAATTCTTTGATTTTAGCTATTATTAAGCCTGAATCTAAACCCAGGTGACCTTAGTTTGTAGTATTATATGTGAAAAAACAATTGAAAAAATGGAACTTTAGAGGGCTTATTCATCAATTTTATGATGGGAATTACCCACAATGCACCCGATATATTGATATATTTGATTTTTACAGAATTTTTGCTAATCGCTGTATGTACATGTACATGTACATTACATTGCAAATAAAACTACTGTATTTCTGTTGTACAATGTACCTTAAAAAATGAATGCCTTTTAATTTCGTGGGCTCCCTTGGCACCCAGTCGCACCTTTGGGTCCTTTTGCAGTAACTTCCTGATAAGGTCGATGGCTTCAGCGGAAATGTCATGGGGCATTGGAGCACTGTTATGAAGAATTCGTCTAGTGGAAAATAGAAATCAATATACTGTAAGTTAGACCATTGTAAGTGAAACCTTATTTTAAGGACACCCACTTTAATAATAGAGTGCAATTTAGAAAAGCGTGAAATAGTACTAACTTTAAATAGTACTAAATAGTGCTATTTCTATTGTTTTCTATTGTTTCATTAATATTCCATACTTGGAAATCTCTGATTGGTTGTTCTTTTCTCCGTCCACTGTGAACGGCGATGCCCCTGTTAGTAGTTCATACATTAATACTCCAAGACTCCACCAATCCACAACCTGAAACAAATAAACAGTATCGTAATTAAAGGAAAGTTGAAGTGCTATGCATGTAAATTATCCTTCTGAACGTTAGCGCTAGAAAGGAAAGGAGAATTCATGAATATCTGACCCCAATAGGATTTGAACCACGACCTCCAAAACTAATCACTGATCCTCTCTCTACCAGCTGAGCTATATATAAAATAGCTACAAGTTGAACTACTAGTGACCAAACTGGAAACACATGCTGTGGGCAGAAATGGAAATGGTTCCAATCCCATTGGGTCGGATATTTTTTCTCTTTCCCCTTTCCTTTCTAGGGCTACATACATGTGTAAGTGCTGTACAATATATTTTATGCAGCTCATCCCAACAACTACATGTAATTACAATAATATTATATTATTATTATATATACACCTGTTTTCAAAAACGTTGCCCTTTTACAAAATACAAAATAGTAAAATAGCAAAAAAGGAATTAATTAGAGAAACAAAATAAATCCACTCAAGCTGAACTCTGGCTTATTGTTTCTCTAATTAATTCCTTTTTTGCTATTTTACTATTTTGTATTTTGTAAATGGTCAACGTTTTTGAAAACAGGTGTAATTATATATACAGTACACGCAATTGCAGAAATGTTGTAGTATACATTTATACAAATATCATATATATACAGTCAAATATCTAATGAGATGCAAAATGTTCTAGACATGTTAAAATACAACTGTTTAAGCACAAAGTAGTGCTGAAAATTATTGTGTTGTCCTTGCTGGATGCAATACTAATCTAAAATTGATGATTCTGATATATTAGAAGAAAACAAGCGATGTTTCGTACTTTGCATCTCATTAGATATCTTGTATCTCATTAGATATTTGTATAAATGTATACTACCACAACTTTTCTGCAATTGAGTGTATCTACAATAATTGTAATATATTTAATTATCTAAGGCCATTCAGAGACAAAATGGTGACTGAACAGAAAGTCTGAAAGCGAGCCTTTTCCTACAGAATGTCACAATTCTCCGTCTGTTGAGGCCGGTTACATGGCATTGAGCACATTCATGAACTACATTTATGAAGAAAAGCTAAAATATTGATCATTAACTTTGACTCCTGAAATTGTGATATCGCATGCCTTGGATTCACCTTGTGTTCCTGGGCTTGCTTATCTCATGTTCTACAACTACATGTACATGTAGCTCCTATCATGTTTATATCACAGTAAATAGGAGGTGGTAAATGGACACGCGTGACCATTTTATTTATTATACTAGTCGTTTCTGGCAGAAAGTGTAGTACTGCGAGTTGTGCACTGCCGTACATGTAGCTTTCAATGCATACAGGTGTGGCTGTCCCTTGTCAGCAAGGCGCATTAGTGGTAAAATAAAATTATACAAATGCAGTATAATAATAATAATAACTTTATTACTGTGTCATGTGTTCTAGCTTACTAATTCGAGACACCTATCTATACCCACTAAAAACCTATTTCCCTCCCATATCTCTACTGATTCTCATTCCCACCCTTGTCCCATTGTTCCCATCCCACATCTCCATTGATTCTCATTCCCATCCCAGTCACATTGTTCCATTCCAATGTCTCTATTAATTCTCATTCCCACCCGAGTTTGGTGTTGCTTAATACAAATGCTAACACTATAATAATCTTGTCATGGACAGACAGCTATAGACATGTACCAGCACTAAAAGCATGCAATACTTTGCACTATTTATGTTGCACGCTTTTAATAGTTTGTATATACATTGTACTCTACTGATATGCAGTAATTAATACAAATATGGATTCAATGAAATAGAGAATTGTGTTTGGTGTATATTATATACAATGTATACAACGCGACAGCATCTCTGTATCTGGGATACTGTGTCTTTCAAAAGCATTCAAGTACATGCTGTCTCCTTCGGTCAACTCTGATCGACTGTAGAAGTACTTCATTGTGGAACTGGACATGACTGAGCACACAACAGGGCTGAAAACTCATTAAAGAACATTGTCTTCCCCTTGAAATGTCCCTAAATTGTTCATGACCCCGATGAATGCTTCCAGCAATGAATAAAGTTGCATTTGACATCATGGATTTGTAGAAAACGAACACTTTCCTGGCTTGAATCAGTGAAAAATAAACGATACTCCAACCATGCAGTATATTAAAATCGATTGAACGTGTTTTGTGAGTGTGTGCTGATCAAAAGTAACGTGGGCTCACAAAATCATCTCCACAAATAAATAAAGTCCGTGAAATGAGGTTGAGACTCTCGTTGCATCCACATAAGTGCCCAGATCCCACACGACCACACATGACACAGGAACTCCATCAAGATTAGTTTCGCTGCTTGCCTGGCGGCTCGCAGCAACAAGTGTCATAATCAACTAAAAGTATGCAGACCTATATGTACAGTATATGTTCTTATCACTTACATTATCATGTCCTCTGCTTCCACCTTTGACGACTTCAGGTGCCATATACTCTATGGTACCACAAAATGAATAAGCTCTCTCGCCCTATCAACATTCAGGGGAAAAATGAATGATGTTACTGTATTATAGTTTAATGAAGTTAAATCTTTGCCAAATTTGTTTGCAGACTTTTAAAATGGCCATGTAATAAGAGGATGGCAGCAATCAAAACTTTAGGTTACAAACAGTTATATATAGCTAATTGCATAATCGTTGTTGGGTTGAAAATCATAAATCATAGAAGCTGAGACCGCAAGGATGGATGGGAAATCAGTTCATGACCCGCATTACATACAGATATATTCAATGTTCTTGTAGTTTTGAAGGTATATGAGCTATTACTCGGGCCCTTCCGAAGGAAGCCCGAGTTAGAAAATACACTTTCTTTTTTTTTTTTTCCTCATGGTCATGGAATGAAGAAAAAATGCGAAGAATGAAGAAAGAATGCGAAGTATTTGATAGTATCGAGTTTCAAGATTACTCCTGAAGCAGATAAGGGAAAACAAACGACACACAGGACTCAAGTAGATTTGAATCTTAGTTTTGAAAGCAGCTGTAGATCTTGAAGCTATTGAAAGGTCAGGATTCTAGTTCGCTATGTCATGTTTGTTATTAGGCGACATTGGACCCCAGAGTAGGCCTTTTGTTGCTAATTGTAATAGTACGTGTACAGTTATGTCCTTGAGTATTTATAATTGAACTCACGACCAGTGATGTAACTACATCTATTACGGAAAGCTATATGTACAGAAGTCATGCAAACAGTCGAGCCAGTCGAGACTGAAAAGCAAGCCATCGAAACGCATACGCGTACTACATACCAGATACGCATACTCTAAATCTTCCTCGAGCGTTTTCGAAAGGGCTGTTCTACGACTTCGTTCCACGAACTCGAACTCATCAAAAAATTAACTGAAAAGCAAATGAAATGAACTCAAAAACTATCATGACCTCGCTATGTCATGTTTGTTATTAGGCGACATTGGACCCCAGAGTAGGCCTTTTGTTGCTAATTGTAATAGTACGTGTACAGTTCTGTCCTTGAGTATTTATAATTGAACTCACGACCAGCGATGTAACTACATCTATTATGGAAAGCTATATGTACAGAAGTCATGCAAACAGTCGAGCCAGTCGAGACTGAAAAGCAAATGAAATGAACTCAAAAACTATCATGACCTCGCTATGCCATGTGTGTTGCTAATTGTAATAGTACGTGTACAGTTATATATTATGTCCTTGAGTATTTATAATTAAACTCACGACCAACGATGTATAACTACATCTATTGACAGAAAGCTATATGTACAGAACTCATGCAAACAGTCGAGGTTTATAATTAAACTCACGACCAACGATGTATAACGGTCATGTATAACTCCATCTATTGACAGAAAGCTATATGTACAGAAGTCATGCAAACAGTCGAGCCAGTCGAGTTATTTTCAGTAACTCATGATGGATGTTTATTTTATTCCACGTTTGAAAAATTCAGAAGGAAAAGGAATCGTAAAAATCGTACTTCAAAACTACATCAAAGCATTTAAGGCGAGCAAGGTCAATGTTCGTAAATCGAGATCGTACATAGCCCTTCATCAGACATATATACATAGTCTCCCTCGTCACGCAACTGTCAGTCATTGTCAGGTCTCTCCTCACGCAACTGACATTGTCCTTGTCATAAGCCCGAGTGTACGCTCATTGAGCGTCTTGTTTAACTAAGATCCTACAAGTCTGGATAAAAAGGTCGATGATTTGACGATGTTATTTGAGAGTTTTAATTTCCCAGAATTCCTTTTGGTCATAGCTTTCATGATTTTCAACCCGACAATGATTATGCTATATAATCAACAAGAGAAACAAACTGAACAAATGCAATAAAAAAAATCAAATTTCACTTTTAATTTTTCCTTTCTTTTCTTTTACATTCTTTTTTTCTCATTAATATTTCTTTAATTTCTTCCATCCTTTCAAGTTAATTCCGTTCTCTCTTCATCTCATCCCTAAGTTATTTTCTTCCATTTTTCTTTCCATTTTCATTCTCCTATTATTAGTTTCTCCCTTTCTCTCTTGCTTTCCATCTCTGTTTTACTTTTTGTCTATCAAATTTCTTTCACTTACCCTTTCTATTATTACTTATTTTTCATAATTTTTGCTAATAATTGATGTGTTTACAAAGGTCTTCTTCAGCACATATATATATAAAGGGTTTCTTTATTTGTATACAATGTCAATGTACATGTTACTCACCGAATTTGGAGCAGAAAATTCTTTGCTCAGCCCGAAATCAGTCAAAACTGCATGTCCATCACAGTCCAGTAATATGTTTTCGAGTTTGATATCTCTGTAAATTATTCCAAGCTAAAAACACACACAAAAAAAGAGAATGTTTAGATTGTGGTTTATGTGAGTTTATGAAAAATAAGTTTAAATAATACTGCGAAATGGATTTTAAGAAATCGCAAAACGATTGTGATTTGTTCTCTTCAGGAAAACCAAACAGGAGAGAATTAACTTTATTCCTTGGATCGAATTTAATATTAATTAAACTCATAAAATAATAGAATAATTACAAACCCTGTGTAGATGTTCCAGTGCCACCACTATTTCCCCGATGTATATTCGAACTTCGTCTTCGCTAAATTTCTCTCTCTGGTATAAATGTGTAAAGAGCTCTCCACCATTTACGTAGTCTAAAAGAAAGGCAAATATTACCTTCATTACTGCGAAGTTTTCCATAATCTATGTGAATACTATTATTCAGTTGTCAATGTTTCCCTGCAGAGCGAGAACTGGCAGAAGCTGCAGACAAAGCGCACGTTCGCAAATACTGAGCCCGATCGAGTTGAGATATTATAATAGCCTTCGCTGTAGCTGAACAGGAAGGACAACGTCGAGAATTGAAGTTGAATTACCCATTATAAGATGCAACTTCGCTTCGGTTTGAAAAGCCCAGTGTAAAGTCACTAGAAAGGGACATCTTCTCACGGCTTCCAGTACTTGACGTTCAGTTCTTGTATGCTCGGCAGTCTTGGCTTTCTGCACGATCGTCGCCTTCTTTAAAACCTTCATAGCAAACAGCCGACCAGTATAATGGCCTCCTCGCTTGCGGACCAGAAACACCTTGCCATAAGCTTGATAAGAAAATGAGAGAGAGAAAAAGAGTGAATAGAAATCGAAATGCCAAGTCGAACGCAATGTTGTACATTTCAATGCAATCGACAAACTCGACGAGAAATGCAACCGAATTTCACGACAATCTCTATTAGTTTTTACCTCCAGTGCCAAGCACTTTCAAGAGTTCAAAGTTTTCAATGCCGACTTTTTCATCTTGAGCTTCTGTCAAGGCTGAAATAAAAGAAAAGGGATCGATTACTTGAAGAAAAATAAATGTCCTTGTTGATAAGTTGTCTAATCGTTGAAGGTCTTCCTTTTGGAAGCTGTTCTGGCACAAACCCCAACACGACGATATTTCAGCCACTTACTTTGGTGAATATCGATGTGTACAAATCCAGGATTTCCAAAGCCATTGTTCGTCATCTTAAGCTTATGCAAGCAGAAGATCGCAGGCTTTTTGAGCCTTTTTCACGAACAAAATATTATGTTTTGGCAGACATTGGAGTATTAAGAGTTCAGTGCGCTGTGGTCGATTTGCCAACTCGGTTTCTGATTGGCTAATTGTCTGTTATTTCGCTAAAGTCACGTGATATCCGCCAGACGTGAGGGCCGGAGTAGTTAGTAGGTAGGGGAAAGGTTTGCAAATATGGCAGTAAATTTTAAAAATAAGTCAATCAATCAATCAATGAGTGAATCAATCAATCAATCAATCAATCAATCAATCAATCAATCAATCAATAAATCAATAAACTGAATAAATCAATAAATAATTTTTTTCATAAAATTAATTTTGAACATATAATATATATGTTTAAATTAAATACATGATTGATTAATTTCGTTTTACACAGAAAAGTAAATCTACTTTAACATAGGTAAAAAAAACTTTCGAACGAGACTGCTCTTCTGCTCTTCTGCTCTTTAGTGTACATGACCGGAAGTGAATTGGGCTCCCTGTGCATTGCCTGTCCAAATCAGAACGAATTCTCTGATTTATTGATTTCTCGTCATCCACTTTTTATCTCAGTCCTAGATAGCTCTAGATAGAATGGATAACTCCATTTACAATGTTAGTCAATGAAAACGATGCCAATCTTGGAGGTAATGTTAACTATTGGGCTCCCTGTGTGGTGCCTGTCAAAATCAGATCAGATGACGACGATCCTTTCAACTTTTATTTGCTTTTATTGGTTTTCAATATTTTCTTGTTAGAAATTGTGAGTCATATTTTATGGAAAAGAACGAAGCCTGGGATTGTCATGACAACCAAAGACAGAAAGGAAATGATAGAAACATATCTCGCCATTTTGAGCTTTTCATACAGTGAGTTGCAAACAAATAAACTTATGAAGTGGATTAAATTGTTTTACTATTTTCTTGGTCGAACCCATAGCCATTGAATCACAGTTGAATCACTGCTAACAGTCCTAACACGGCATCCCCGTGGACGTCCCCGGAACTACACTTGAGAAGAAACATTCTCCTCCCCAGACCCTTCTCAGCTTTCTAACGAAAAATTAGCCACTTCATTCTCGTACCCAGAGCCCGAGCGGGCTCTGGGTACGAGAATGTTAGCCACTTTAGAAACGAGTGAAGGACTGGGAACGAGTTTTTAGAATTAATCTAATTAAAAAATGAACCCCATCACAAGAAAGAGCATATCCGAATTAGCATTATTACAAAGTTTCAAAAGATTTTGTTAGATATAAACGAGTAACAGCTTTCCAAAAACCGCAAAAATTACAAAGAAATGTATGTTTAGTAGGGACGCTTGTCCCGAGTAACCATACATTTCTTTGTAATTTTTGCCGTTTTTACTGCGAAAATCCTTGTATCGCGACCTTTCGTTTTATAAACTTCAATTGGATTTTGGATTTTTCTGTTCCGCCAATATATATTTTGCACTAATTAGTACTAAATACAATACAAAACAATAGAAATGTCACTATTTAGTACTTTAAATAATGCTGTTTATGCTGAACAGTAACTTTGTACTCAAGAAATGGACATATATAGTGATTGTCGGAACAGAAAAACCCAAAATCCAACAGAAGTTTTCAAAACGAAAGGTCGCGATACAAGGATTTTCGCTGTAAATGTCTGCAGTTCAGTTGCTGCTTCTCCAAACCCTATCAAACTCCTAAAACTTACTAATTCTGATATGCTCTTTCTGGTGATGGGGTTCATTTTTTAATTAGATTAATTCTTAAAACTCGTTCCCAGTCCTCCACTCGTTTAAAAACAAACCGGAAGACCCAGATTCTAGGTCGTCAGATATGCGCATGCTCAATATTTTCTAACTTCCGGTGACAGAATTGATCAGACCACAGTCCGCGAAGTACGATGCTCTAGAACTCGACTTTAATAAACTACATTTCAGTTTAAAAGAAAAACAGATATCAGCGGGCATACATAGTATGAAGAATTTCGAGTTCATTCTACAGTCCGCAAGCTGCGTGTTTTATACATTGTAACTTAATTACAGTAGAATCAGTTCAAAATATAATTTTAATCACGGTAAAAAGTATAAAAGCAAACATATATTTAGCTAGATCTTACGACGCTTGCGCTGGATATCTCCTCTACAACCATTCCAATTGCAAATAAAGCATTTATTCACTCAACGAACAAGAACAGACTGATCAGACACCGACGGCAAAAAGTGCTTGTTTTGAATAATAATTAGGTTCGTTTTTTACCTTTCACCGACATCACTGAAACTTTACAACGAGTTTGACGAACATAAACAAAGATTGATTTAGTATTCTTCCCACAGGATACGGCAAATCTTTGATCCATCATTAACGGTTCGTTTTTGAGTGGTCTTGGAAATGTTCATAGTCAAGTTCGCCACTTAACACTACGACAATGGAGGAGTAGATATCCAACTTGGCAAAAACAAGAATCCCATGTTGCTGTGTTAAGGTGGCGGTTCCCGCATAATGAATTACCGGTTTGCCGTATTTTTTAACTCGCTCGCTCCGCGTCAATATTGCTTGGATTTTATTGTGCTTAACACAATTACTAATTCAACTATTCTGCCTTTGGACGGTGTATTCAAAATTATCATTGTAAGCCGTGTTTGTGAATGCCAGCCGATATTCAAACTACACTATTTTCACTAAAACTGCTGCAAAGAGTTTTTCCCTCGTACGATTTTTTTTTAAACTTCGTGAATGGCCTTTTGAGGTCAATAGTGATGTTATGACGAGGTAAGAAGGAAATTGATCGAGCCAAAATCACGTAACAACCGAAAGGTCCAAATTTTGACAACAAAAATATGAACTGGTGATTTCGGCTCGATCAATTTTCTTCTTACCTCGTCAGAACATTACTAGGGACTTCAAAAGTCCATTAACGAAGTTTAAAAAAAATCGTACGAGGGAAAAAAAAAACGCTTGGCAGCAGTTTTAGTGAAAATAGTGTCGTTTGAATATCGGCTGGCATTCACAAACACGGCTTACAATGTTTGAATACACCGTCCAAAGGCAGAATAGTTGAATTAGTATTTGTGTTAAGCACAATAAAATCCAAGCAATATTGACGCGGAGCGAGCGAGTTAAAAAATACGGCAAAGTCATTCATTATGCGGGAACCACCTTAAAGTATCAGGGGACCTTCGTGACACTGTTCACTGAAAGCCGCGTAGCGCGCTAACCACTCGTCCAACATGTATAAAAGTATACATTTTCTTAAAGCTGAATAAATGCAGATTCTAAATATGCTGGAGATTATTTCCTATTTTGTAAATATTTTTTGTTATTGCACATTTTAGAAAATTCGACCGGCCTTGTTCAAACAGAATTTTGCACGCGGGAATTCAATCAATTTTTAAACGGAAATCGCCATTGTAATGAGCAGACGTTGTTTTAAAAAACTGTATATCCGATTTCCGATAAACGCTTTTGTTGAGGAGATATTTGCTGTCAAAGTTCATCAATGTGTTTTTAAGCGATTTACACATAAATCATCAAATAACTTTTAAACGAGGCAACGTATCAAAAATCGGAGACACTCGTTTTTTAGAACAAAGTTTGCTCATTACAATGGCACTTTCCGTTTAGAAATCGATTGAATTCCCGCGTGCAAAATTATGTTTGAACAAGGCCGGTCGAATTTTCTAAAATGTGCAATAACAAAAAATATTTACAAAATAGGAAATAATCTCCAGCATATTTAGAATCTGCATTTATTCAGCTTTAAGAAAATGTATACTTTTATACATGTTGGACGAGTGGTTAGTGCGCTACGCGGCTTTCAGTGAATTACAGTGTCACGAAGGTCCCCTGGTACCTTAAGGATGAAAGAGAACTTAAAAATTATAAGACTTGAAAAGTGCCAAAATTCGTATTCTCTTTGCATATTATTGTAGTTGTGCATATTTGTCGCTAATTACGCATGGATTTATTTCGACCAATCAAATTGAGGCTTGAGACGTCTCTTACCAGAGCCTACGATCAGTTTCGTTAGAAAGCTGAGAAGGGTCTGGGGACGAGAATGGAGAAGAAACTGATGAGAAGAAATGATTGCAAAATGGGACGATTCCCCCGAGACATTCTGAGAAGTTGAGAAATCGAATCGACTTACGTAAAGGATACCATGAAGATTTCGACCCATTCCGGTCCGCTATCCCATTCGTGCGGGATAAAAAAACCAGGTCCTAATCAGGCAAGAGAAGGGGGGGGGGGGGGGGGTGGTCCCCAATCCGGCCCCTAAAAAAAGAAAAACAAAGCAGTAAACTGGTATTTACGGGAATCTGTAAATAAACAAAGACTGGACTAAAATGAATTCAGTCGGTTGAGGTGCTGGGCTCCCTGTGTCTCTATTGAATAAAACGGGATGGTCAAAGACTCTGAATAGACCTATTTAGCTTCGTATGTAAATTGCCCATTTCAGATCATGTGATGTAAACATGGTGTTCTCTGGAGAATTAGTCCTTTCAATATGAACGAATAAATTTCAGAAATATAAAGGAGCAATTCTCCAGAGAATATCATGTTTACATCACATGATCTGAAATGGGCAATTTGCATACAAGCTAAAGAGGTCTATTGAGCACGGCAAGAACCGGTTAAGTTCTTTGTCAGTTCTTTCTTCTTTCTTGTCGCTATTTGTGCTGTCTTTTACTGCCTTTCATTGACACTTAGTTTCAGATGGTTATATTTTTATCAGTCGTTACCATGTTTATTTACTAACACTGAAGACCGAACATCCATAAAAAAGTTGCTCTTCGAGCCTAACTTTTCTTATTTTAACGTTTTAAATCTAAATTCACTGATTAAGTTGATGCTCCGCTCTTACTAACACTGAAGACCTCCCCCCTCTCCCCTCTCCCCTAAAAAAGTGGCTCTCCCTCGCGCCTACTAACTTTCTCCCCTCTCCCCTTCCCCTTCCCCCTCTCCCCTCTCCCCTCTCCCCTCTCCCCTCTCCCCTTAAGTCTCCCCTCTCCCTCCGCTCTCCCCTCTCCCCTCTCCCCTCTCCCCTCTCCCCTCTCTCCCCTCTCCCCTCTCCCCTCTCCCCTCTCCTCTCTCCCCTCTTGTTCCACTCGTGCGTCATTTTACCATTATTATAGCAAAAATGGCTGAAAAACTTCACTGAAACAAAGAAACAAAATCAATTGTGGAATAATAAACCCCTTATTTGATGGTTTGACAGATATTACTTGCGGACATTTTACTCATATTGCTCGTATTTTTCCTCGCCCTACGGGCTCAGAAAAATACTACGCAACGTATTATCTGTCAAAACCATCAAATAAGCTGTATATATTATCGATTGTGGTTCAATACTGGTGAAAGTACTGAGCTGGAATTTCATTTTGTCCTTCAAAATTTGCAAAGTTTGAAACTGAATAGCCTCCATATTGAAATATATACCGGCAGTTGCCTTGTACGGTATTTGCGATGTATAGTACGTGAGCTCTGATTGGCTGCAGTCTACCGTGTTTCTATCAGATGACAGAGACACGCTCGCGAAAAATCACCGACGAAAATGCAAATGTTTCGCTCGATCGCTTGTGAATCATCGAAAAATATTTTAATTTATATGACTTGGTGCAACTCAGTATTCAGTATTCGGTTGCGATCACTCTCGTTTAAGCGACCACCTCTCCTAAGCGACCAGTTTTCCAAATATACCAATTGCAAGAGTTTCCAATTCGGTCAAATCACTATCGGTTGGAACCTCTCGTAAGCGACCACATGGCTTAAAATTTTGGGTGGTCGCTTACTGGAGGTTCGACTATGGTGATATTCTGAATTCGGCATCGGCTTCCTGACTTTGAGACACTGACAAAATCACGTTTGCGAAAACCGAGTTCAATAATTGTTTTATCATTCAAATTATTTTGGGAAAAACCTAGTTTAAATTGACGAAGACTTACGAAGGTGGACGAAACTGCGCGTGAGCAGACCATTATTTGCAGCAAAATAGCTTTGCACCGCTTTTCTCCCACCAGAACAATCACATTACGTCACAGAACACAAAAGTCCCGCACGAGCTGTTAGCAGAGGAGTTAGCAACTAGAACGTCTGCAAAGGAGGCTACATGAGCTCCTAGCATAAGCAGAATTATTCGTAGGAAGTTGTCTGCAGTGAGGTCAGTAGACGTCTCTCGACCAATGAAAATCCCGGAGAAAATAAGTGAATGATAAATATTTTTTATGTCTGAAAATATATATCTTATATTGTTTGTTTGTTTGCTTGTACACGTTTGTCTGATAGATCTTGTACGTTCTTTAATTTTCGCGGAAATGTAAGAAGAACCAAAGCCCGCTAATTAAATGTTTTAATTTATTCACGTTAGGTAATGTAACTGCCATAAGTAATTGTCCCGGTCAATTTCAGTGTAAGCCGTGCAGTTAGTCAGATATATTCCCGTTGGACGTGCTGCAACTTAACTTTGCGCTTTTAAAAGCTAATTTCTTTGACTGAGCTGATTTTGAAAGGTTCATTCATCCAGGCCATTGGTACGTCGATAGAATTTTACGTTTATTAAAACACAGATGGTCAAATCGTTTCAAAACTGGACCCAATTTTTGGACTGGTCACGCGTCACGCAAGCTTCTTGTAAGAAATCTCATTTTTAAATGTTAAAACAATGACTACAACTACAGATAAAGTTGTCTCAATAAGCTGTGGAAAGGAAGAAAGCTATGAATCCATCGATAATGGAGAAGAATTTGAATGGAATTTTGGCAAGTATATCTTGATGTTTGAACTTTCTATTGTAATCTTCTTCAACTTCGGGTCATTCAGCATCTTAGCGACATTCTTCCCGATTGAGGTGAGTCTGAAAATGTTAACTAATACTAAAAAATATAATTCGTTTTCGTTTGAAAACGCATATACACTTCGATGCGTTTTTAACACATACTTCGAAAATTAACGCAGTCTCCGCTCAGGGGTCTCCGCTCCAGAGTAGAGAAATCACAGGAAGCCCAAACTCAATACTTCAGTGAACGAACTCACAAAGGTTTATATGTAGATTTGCATATATCCTAACAATATCAACATTGCAATATTAACATTCATAAGCAGAACAACTTTTGCAATATCAATTTTGCAGCTTTGCAATTAAAAAAGATAACTACTAAAACTAGTCGTTTACGGGTGATTTGAGCGTTTTTTCCTATCGATCTTAAACTCCCCCTCCCCCCCCCCCTCCCCCCTCCCCCCTCCCCCCCCCCCCCCCCCCCCCTCCCACGTGGAATCAGAGGAGTACGTATACAGGATAGAAAAATACCGCTTAATTGAAATCACAAATAAACGGCAAAACACAACATAAGAAGCAAAGGTATATTTATTTACGTGATTCTCCCATTTTAACCAATTTTTTTACTAGTTTTTTTTTTAACCAAAAAAGGTCGGGTTGACTGTGTTCTAATTGACGAACTTTCAGTTACTGTAGAAAACATAGCAAATGACTTGTAAATGCATTGCTATGCCGAATAGTAAAGTGATATAATTTTTACCGTTGAATATTAGGATTTGTCAGTTAGAATTTAAGCGCGCTTTTACAATTTTCAACGGTAAAAATTATATTACTGGGGCGTGCATAGCAGCGCTTTGGTCATTTGTTTAACAAATCGCAAGCGGCTAGCTTTCCATTGGCTGATATTTTCTTTGCTTGGATTTCAAAAGATTTCGTTAGCCGCTTCATGTTATTATAAAGGTGATTATGGTTCTAAACCTCTTTTACGCACTTTTGTTGATTATCTTTCGGGAACTAGAATCGTCTTTTAATATACTGAGATCTTAGAGTGGTTTTCATAAACCCGTGAAACAAAGTGTACTAATAGTTTGTTACGATAGGGATTACTATACATCGCTGGTACATTCTACACAACGGACACTACATGAAAAATCAATTATTAATAATACCCCGATATAACGATATTTTTGGCTCTATTCCTGAAAAATCGTTATATCGGGAATTCACTATAACGATATCCCGATATAACGATCTAATTTGGTCAGTCCTTTGGCACATCGTTATATCGGCGAGGTTCCACTGTATAGAGTTCAGTTCCCAAACTTCAGGCACTGGAATGGCGCAAATCTCGGCGAACAAAATCCAAAATCTCCCTTAACTTCGCCTCAAATTCTGCAAAATAGAATCTATTGCCCCATAGCGTCGGAGTATACAGTATACCATTATAAGTGAATTAATAGTACTTTTCACGCGCTCTGATTGGCTACTCAATCTCGGAATATCCTTGGCTGTTTTAGCTGATGGGAGCTGAAAGCCGACAGAATATGTAAACTTGAATTGTCTTTACTTCCCCTCCCCCTCCCCCCTGGCGGTGGTCGGTGCGAATAATAATACCAGTACTAGTAGCCGGCAGCCGGCTCCTGTAATACATCACTATAAACAGGTTGAGTGAAGTATCTACAAACGCTACACAACCTAAATTTAGTGTAAACTGTCCTTTATCTTACACACTATAAATTCCACGTAGTTTGACTCAATCAAGCAGCTTTAGAAAACCCTGAGTCCGATCCCATGATGCCTTGCAACAATGTTTAGTGTGTTTGCAATCTGTACCATACTATGTAGACTTTGAATAGAACACACTATTGTCCGTCAAGGATGGTTCGAGTTCAGAGGCCGACTCGCCAAATCGTTGACATTTTCTTGACCTGAAATCTCTCTAGAGACAAATTATCTACAAATGCTGCAATTAAGACAACTGCGGCTGATTTGACGGAGAATCAAGCGCAATGAGCAGCAGACCGGAAGTCACTGAAATCAAAATGGCGAGACTTCCGGTGTTATTACAAAGGAAAAGTGAGCACCAATATTCTAGACACAGGGAGCCCAAGCTATGTTTTTGCTCACTTGGTGCTCACTTTTCCTTTGTAATAATCTCACAATGCATTGCGCGCGTACCGGAAGTCTGGGACTCTTGATGGTTGTATTAACAAAGAATTAACGTAAAAAAACATATATCAATACTCCACTGGCCTACAAATAGTAATAACTACTCTGGGCAGACCAGTGGGATGAAATAGGTAATATGAATAAATAATTATAATAACATAAGGCTAATGCTAATTAATATAACTATTTATCCTATACATTTTACATCTCAGCCAATCAGAGCTCACCATTTCTATGAAATACAGAGCGGTATTTCATGGTATGTATTAGCCAATCAAAACGTTGTAGATTTTAATTGTTGATGTAATATGTATAGGATAATATGGTTATTCCATGGTTTTCTATGGAATACTGGTGGAAATTTCACTCAAAAATTATATATACCAAATAATATCATTTTTTCGTGAAATATCCGCCCGTATTCCATAGAAAACCATGGAATAACCAATAAATTTATATTCTAATTACAAGAGATTTATTTTTTGGATATAATGTGCAAGCACACTTTGAAAAAAAAAAAAAAATAAAAGGAAGAAAGAGAGGAAGAATAGCCTGGATATATTTAGTGTGGAATAGAATTATTACTGATTATATTAATTGATGCATAAAGGTAGTAAGGGTATGACGTCACATCTGTGACGTCATTGGTGACACGTGATTACAACAAAGCACAATACAATGCATTGAAAGGGTGCTGATGTTGTATTTACTTTGTACGCGCATGGCATCATGGATCGTTGTCCGATGTCCTACCGACTGACTTTGGTACTTTTTTCATAGGCGTTTCAAATCGGGGCAACAAAAACAGAAATTGGTTTTATCTTTGGCTCCTACCCATTGGTCGCCTTCCCTGCTTCATTGGTGTATGGGGTTTTGGTAAGTATGTGACTGCTATATCCCTTTTTACTCGGGCCCAGGCCGCAGGCCG
The DNA here is from genome assembly GCA_033675265.1 of Actinostola sp. cb2023. Classification (NCBI taxonomy): domain Eukaryota; kingdom Metazoa; phylum Cnidaria; class Anthozoa; order Actiniaria; family Actinostolidae; genus Actinostola; species Actinostola sp. cb2023. The sequence goes on along the minus strand of JAUJYZ010000614.1, from coordinate 97,191 downwards.
CCCGAGTTAGAAAATGCGGATTTCGGTAGTAGTAGTAGTAGTAGTAGTAGTAGTAGTAGTAGTTTTGTTCGGCTTCAAAATGACGAGTATGCGACGTATTTAATCGTATCCGGAGTTTCAAGATTACTCCGCAGATTTGAAAAGATAAAGGAGACACAGGACTCAAGTAGATTATGAATCTTAGTTTTGAAAGCAGCTGTAGATCTTCAAGCTATTAAAAGGTCAGGATTCTAGTTCATCGTTCGAATTCAATGACTAGAAGTGGTAAAAGGACTAGAAGCTCGCTTAAAATATATATTTTTTTAAACAAACGCGAGGCCGTTATCGGAACCATCTGACCTATGCAACCTCAAGACGTATCATGTTCGTACTCACCGGACTAATAGTCTCCCTCGTCACTCAACTGTCACTGATTGTCATGACGTCAGAGAAATTATATTGTATTGAAGAAGATGTCCTTGTTTTATTCGACGTTCGAACCGTAACTCGAACCCGAACTCGATTCCAAACTCGACGTTTCGGGATCTGAAGCTAGAGAGGGGGCCTTTACACAAACTCATCAAAATCAAATCAATTGAACTCAAAGTCAAAAGGTAATCAAATGAACTCAAAGGCAAATCAAATGAACTCGACACATACATGTATATACATAGTTTCCCTCGTCACGCAACTGTCAGTCATTGTCAGGTCTCTCCTCGCGCAGCTGACATTGTCCTTGTTCTTCAACCAACTGGCATTCATTTTCAAGTACTTCCTCGAACAACTGACATTTTCCTTTTCACAATGCCCGAGTGAACGCTCATTGAGCGTCTTGTTTAATTTTAATTTGCATGTATACTACATTTGGTATTGACCGAATGATGATGACGATGATAATGATGATGAACTTCATCTTGAAGATGATCAGATGATGATAATGATGATAATCAGATGATTATGATGATGGTGATCAGACGATGATGATGATCAGCTGATGATGATGATCAGATGATGATGATGATGATAATCAGATGATTATGATGATGGTGATCAGCTGATGATGATGATCAGACGATGATGATGATCAGTTGATAATCAGATGATTATGATGATGGTGATCAGATGATGATGATGATCAGACGATGATGATGATCAGTTGATAATCAGATGATTATGATGATGGTGATTAGATGATGATGATAATCAGATGATAATCAGATGATTATGATGATGATAATCAGATGATGATGATGATCAGATGATAATCAGATGATTATGATGATGGTGATCAGATGATGATGATGATCAGTTGATAATCAGATGATTATGATGATGATGATCAGATGATGATGATAATCAGATGATGATGATGATCAGATGATAATCAGATGATTATGATGATGATGATCAGATGATGATGATAATCAGATGATGATGATGATCAGATGATAATCAGATGATTATGATGATGATGGTGATCAGATGATGATGATAACCAGATGATGATGATGATCAGATGATAATCAGATGATTATGATGATGATGATCAGATGATGATGATAATCAGATGATGATGATGATCAGATGATAATCAGATGATTATGATGATGGTGATCAGATGATGATGATAATCAGATGATGATGATGATCAGATGATAATCAGATGATTATGATGATGGTGATCAGATGATGATGATGATGATAATCAAATGATTATGATGGTGATGATAATCAGATGATGATGATGATCAGATGGTGAAGATGATCAGCTGATGATGATGGTGATGATGATCTGATCATTATGATATGATGATGATGATCAGATGATGATGATAAATATATTATTATAATTATTATAAAAGCGAAAACGAGAAGTGAATACATTTTACATTCGTTTCTTTTAATCTAAAATCGGTTCAAACGCACAACCCAGTAAGCATGTCTTTCAGCTCACAACGAGGTCATCTCGTCCGTTGTTTTTTTTTTTTTTTTTTTTTTACTTTGTTGCTTTTATTTCTAATTCAGATTCCAAGAATTGGTGCAGAAAGACTCCTTCTTTGTGGTATTTTTACTAATGGTATAACAGTCATCTTATTCGCGTAAGTACAGCTCACTCCAGCTGCATGACGGGCTTTAATTCATCGCGTAGGTCATGTGCCGGCTGCATTCGTTTACAATGACTAAAAAAAGTAAATGCATTTTCCAAACCTGAAATTCTTCGAAAACGATCAATTTTATTTTTAATGCCATTTCTCCTGTGTCAGACATTATGCGCTGAAACTTTGCCCTTTTGTATACAGCTATTTCAAAAAAGGTTGGTGAAGGTTTTGTTGCATCTTGCATGTTGCATGTTGCATACCAAGCCCGAAATGCACTATGGGCGATGTGAATGGAGTCGACGAAAGGCCACAACAATATGAACTCTGGGAATTTTCACAAATTTTATCTTCGCAATATGAAGCCGGCATATTTTCTTTTGTATGTGCATGCAGACATTGTTTACATATGATCCACAATACATTTCGGGCTTGGTATGCAACATGCAACATGCAACATGCAACAAAACTGGCATCAACCTTTTTTTAAATAGCTGTAGAGTGGTTTTCGTATGAGTGGGAAACCTACGGTTGCATGGGAGTTACGGTCACGTTACGGAATCGAAGACATTGTATTCAACCAATCACAGCGCGCAAAGTCATTGCTCAACCAATCAGAATGCACTTCAGCCTAAACACAAGGAGGACCAAGGGAGGGGTGGGAGTAGCTAAATGGCCTAAACGTCTGCAATTTATATTGCAAAGTCACAGGCAGCCCAACCATTGCTTCTGAGAAAAAAATATATATTTGCGCATGTTCGCGCCTTTTTTGATGGGTTTCCTGTGGTAGAACGCGCGCGCACGCAATCATATGTTGGGCTCCCTGTGCTTAGTAAAATATTATGTTGGGCTCCCTGTGCGCGTCCCGTAAGACACGCCCGCAGAATTATTCCTCAGAAGCTGCTGCCTGAGTGCAAGTTAGGAATTTTGTTTTTACCTTTTCTTACAGATTCGTTAACTTAGTAACGTCGAGAGGTTTATTCGTGGCTCTATGTATGGTACTAAGGGTTCTAGCAGCTATCGGTTGTGCCGCCTGTGAGACGACGATCAGGGCTATTATACTCACAGACTTTGGAAGCAACATTGGATTCTGTATGGTACGTTGTTTTAATAGTGTACAATAAGCAATTATTGGATGAGGTTGAGCATGACTGAGGCAGATAACACAGACCCGAGGTCTTGATAATTTACGATATCATGTGAAAACCCCGGGGGGGGGGGGGGGGTACTCCCCTATATATGCTATACGGGTATGTGCCACGGGATAGGGTATGGTTTTTGAGCTCCCAGGTCTGGGGTATTCAGTTTTTGTAGTCTGGGATAGGGTACGTTTTTTTATGGTTTCCGCAATAACGCCAATATCAGTGCTATCAATACAGCCCTTTAGCACGCTTTCATTGAGCTCATATGTCAGCGATATGCCACTTTGCACTCCATTGACGATAAGATAGGCAGTATACATTTTTAAGCTTTAGTCTGGGATAGGGTATAGATTTTTAAGCTTTTGTCTGGAATAGGGTATGGAAAATCCAAATTTTAGGTCTGGGATAGGGTCAGGGTTTTGAGGTGTCCGCGGCACACCCCTACCCAAAAATACCCTTAGTGCCCCCCCCCCGGGGTGAAAACCGAATTAGCCACTTTAGAAACGAGTGAAGGACTGGGAACGAGTTTTTAGAATTAATCTAATTAAAAAATCAACCCCATCACAAGAAAGAGCATATCACAATTATTACCATTATTACAAAGTTTCAAAAGGTTTTGTTAGATATTAAACGACAGTTTTTAAATGTCTGCAGTTCAGTTGCTGCTTCTCCAAACCCTATCAAATTCCTAAAACTTACTAATTTTGACATGCTCTTTCTGGTGATGTTCATTGTTTAATTCGATTAATTCTTAAAACTCGTTCCCAGTCCTCCACTCGGCTAATTCAATAATTGTTTTATTAAACATTTTGTATAAGTGAGAACACAATTCATGAGGAGCCCCGACCCCAAACTTTTTGTCCCAGCAGGATAGCTGTGATGTGTTTGCCTAGGGTTACTAGTTCGCAAAGCCAATTAGTCTTGGTCCAATAAGATTCGTTCTACTGACACATTAATCACAGACAATTCTTACACAACATGATAAACAATTGCGGGTCATTGACGAGTTTTGGTGCTAGAATCAAAATATAATTCTTTGTGAGCTTTATTTCCACTGTTGGGTTGTCTAAAATATGGAAAATGTCACCTGGAAATGTGGGTAAGATATTCGTCGAGTACATTCAGGTATTGCTCGTCTGACTTTGAGACAAATACGGGATTTTATGCTGCAATCGTTCTGAAACCGACACAGACTAATGTGACTCAGAGTACTCAACTTTATATTGCTAAACCCCAATGCTTTTGGGTGGCGCACCTGAAGGCAGGGTAGATTGTTCGGGTGGCACGCCTGATATTCTATGGGTAAAGCATTGAACTTGAAACACAGACTATATAATACTAATCGCAGAGTACTGACATAATTCAACTTTATATTGCTAAACCCCAATGCTTTTGGGTGGCGCACCTGAAGGCAGGGTAGATTGTTCGGGTGGCACGCCTGATATTCTATGGGTAAAGCATTGAACTTGAAACACAGACTAAAATACTAATCGCAAAGTAGGCTGACAACTCAACTTAATTTGTATTGCTAAGCCGGCAATGATTTGTGGCGGCACGCCTGACTCGCTCGCTCGATATTCTCATGGCGGTATGGGTAGAGCATTGAACGTTTGATCAGTATCAATATTATTTTAATAGAGACAAAATGTATCTTATTCACTTATTGGCCATATCTTTCTAAAATCAGTAAATATAAATCTACGACTAGTAATTCACTTCCCAGCATGAGCCTGGCCTACACCGATGTATCGGGTACACTTCCCCGCTGTGTTAATCCACCAGTAAGGCTTTTTTTTGCTTTGCAAAACAAAAATGTCAGGGTCGGGGCTCGTCATGTAATCAGGTCAATAAATGCCGCCATGTCCATTGACACTGCAAACCGTACCACTCTTTATGACCTTGAATGAAGTTGACAGGATAAATCTATTATCTGTAGCAGATAATAGATTTATCCTGTCAAGTTCACAGGCTATCAAGAATTAACTGCATGCTCTCAGCCAATCAGATGCGAGATAGTGAGTAAAATGTTTAATAATACATATTATAACATCTATAATTATAACGTTGTTGCGTCTGACAACATGCTGCATATGAGTGTTTGAACACTGTGTTGGGTGCTGGAAAGTTTAGAGCAAACAACGTCCCAACATTTCTTTGTTTTGTGATCGTTGAAGCACACAGGTAGCCCAACAATGTTGGGAGCGTTTGTACGTGTCTCGTGTATAGCTTAGATTGGAAAAAGGGCGCGAAAGAATGGAAGCGGTGGAGATCATTAAATTTCAAATACATTTATGTTCTTATGATTTCTTACATAATTAAGAATATATTTCAAAGGCTAAAGCGTTCAAAATGCTGACGTTTAAAGCATACGTCTTTTGAAAACCCTCCCATAATGAAGAATATATTTTCAAAAGCTAAAGAGTCAAAATGCTGAAGTTTAAAGCATAATTTATAAAGTTATTTATCGTCTTTAATCTTTTTAAAACCCTCCCATATTAAATTAGCGAGAACCATTCGATATCTTTGATTTCCATAATATCTAGTACCTGAAGGTTCCCCTTCGCAATCCTTTCTAGATTTGGACGAATCACTTGCGGGATTTTCCCGCCTTTTTTCTCCAGACGCGCCTGGCTTTTTCTCGCCCGCCGGTTTCCCGCCAAGAAACACTTCTTGATCAGTCTCGTCTGAATCTATACTAGTGTCAAGATACCTTCTCTCGTTGCGTAGAAGAAGTAATTCTGAACGAGCTTCTGTCAATTCTTTGTGTTTTTGTAGTATTTCTAGTTCAAATTCACTGACTGTTTGTTTATAGTCCTCCATTACTTCTTGATGTGAATTGACTTGCTCGAAGGCATCTTCTCTCGATTTGCTTAAAACTGAATTAACCTCGTTCATCTCTGACAATCTTTTCTGCAGTTCAGCCATATTCATGTCGCTCTCGTTGCTGAGTTTCTCGTTTATCTCTCTTTCTCTTTCCAGCATGGCACTTAACCATTCCTCTTTCTTAATCGCTTCTTTTGCAAATTCTGTCTGGTTGTCATTCATGTCTTGCACCATTTGCTCGAGTTCTTTAACTCTGTCTTCCAGAACAAACGACTTTTCTTGTTCTTTGGCGAATTTCTCAGACAGTGAAGCGAAAGACTTCAAGTGTGATCTCCCACTGCCTTCGAATGTTTCGTCGAGATCTTTACTAACCAGTCCACCCGTGTCTTCCTCGCTCAAGCAATCGTGAAAAGCTTCCTTCAAACGCCCGTCTTCTTTCCTATATAGCTCCACTTCTGCTTCAAGTTCTAAGTTATTTTCTTGGCATGATTCCAAGGTCTTTTGTATTTCTTCTAGTTGTGTTTTCACTTCCTGTTCAGATGTTTCAGCGCTAATCCTGCTGTTTTTGTCATTCATAAATTTGTCTGTCATATCCACAAGTTTTTTCTCCTTCTCTTCTAACGCGGTCTCCAGTTCGCTGATCCTAATCCTGAGAGATTCTTTGCATTTGGTAATGATTTCTTCACGTGCCATTTCGTTTAAATTGGTGCACGTGATAACATTCATGATCAGGAATCGGTAGAATTTTCAAATGATTTTTAACAACAAGATAAACTCCTCGTAAATGCTCAACTAAATTGATTTCAAAGTTGCGAGCCGCTAACGTCACTAAAATGCAACGGAACATTACTTTACTTGCGCGCGCCATTTGTTTTCCACAGGTAGCCCAATATTTCAAATTGGCAGCCGCGCGCGCTTAATTAGTTTTCGTTAAATTTTTATTTTCCACGACCTCTAATAATAAGGACCTCTTGAGTCCTAATTTTCATAAACCCGTATTTGCCAGTGTGTAAGTCGATTATTGTTTTAAACAACTAAAATTTGACTTTAAAAAAATAACTTGAAGAAGAAATATAATAACAGTTTGAAAAACAAAAAGAATACGCTAAAGCCTTGGAGACGCCATGTTTGTTGGAAATCATGTGACTTTCTTAGTTATCACTAGCTGACGTATCGCTTTGTTACCAAGCAAACAAAATGGCTGCTCGCACGCGCGAACAGAGTTTCTTTCATTTTTTGCATAAAACATCAATTGCATTTCATACAAATATAAACTTGATGGTTTGCAAATACACAAATCACTAATTCATTAACAACATATTCTCGATTATCGGGCATTTTGCAGCAACTCCAACAAGCCCGATAATCCACGACGTTCGACTGTATTTTAATTATTATTATTATTTTAAAAACACCCATAACATCTATATATTAACAACAAGACCCCATTGAACACCTATGCGTAAATGGAACAATGGAAACCCTTCTTAGATAAAGCATTCAAGAGGGGAAAAAAACTACATGCATCAAACCCTGAAGAAGACGCGGACCAAGTCCGCCGAAACGTCGGTGACTATGTCAAAAACATTGCAGAACAACTCCCAAGAAACCCAAAACATAGAATCATAGAACAATCTGCCGCAAAAAGAAAGTTTTCGAAATACGAATAAAAAACATCCATTTTATATTTTCTTCTTTTAAAGGGCATTTTATCAACAGTGACAGAGTTGGGGTTCACGATTGGGCCAGTGATTGGAGGCGCTTTGTATACAGTAAGTAATAACAGCTATCAAACTCATTAATAACTCACGAGCACAAAACAAAGGAAATCACTATTTGCATAAAATAATTTGGCGAACTGTTTTGAATTACTCCAACACGGTCACGGCATCGGTCACGGCATCGGTCACGGCATCGGTCACGGCATCGGTCACGGCATCGGTCACGGCATCGGTCACGGCATCGGTCATGGCACGGATTCATATGAAACCCTAAAACGTCACGGTCACGGTACGGTCACGGTACGGTCACGGTACGGTCACGGTACGGTCACGGTACGGTCACGGTACGGTCACGGTACGGTCACGGTACGGTCACGGTACGGTCACGGTACGGTCACGGTACGGTCACGGTACGGTCACGGTACGGTCACGGTACGGTCACGGTACGGTCACGGTACGGTCACGGTACGGTCACGGTACGGTCACGGTACGGTCACGGTACGGTCACGGTCACGTACGGTCACGGTACGGTCACGGTACGGTCACGGTACGGTCACGGTACGGTCACGGTACGGTCACGGTACGGTCACGGTACGGTCACGGTACGGTCACGGTCCGGTCGTACGGTACGGTCACGGTACGGTCACGGTACGGTCACGGTACGGTCACGGTACGGTCACGGTACGGTCGGTCACGGTACGGTCACGGTACGGTCACGGTACGGTCACGGTACGGTCACGGTACGGTCACGGTACGGTCACGGTACGGTCACGGTAAGTACGGTATATGACGGTACGGTCACGGTACGGTCACGGCATCGGTCACGGCATCGGTCACGGCATTGGTCACGGCACGGTACGTCCGTGTCGTAAGTTTTTTACAGTCATACGAAATCTGCTCTATAACCCAACCGCATGACCAGGCGATACCGCAATACCGCATCTCATAAAATAACACTGTAACCGTTGTTATCTTTAGTTCGGTGGGTTCAAGCTGCCGTTTCTTGTGGTTGGTTCTCTATTGCTGCTTTTGATGTTTGTTATATGTTTCGCTCTCCCTAAGAAAGGTAAGTAAATACAAATATATGATTTATTAAGGAGGGGGCCGTTGGGGGGTAGCTGATACCGCATCCAGGAAAAAGGAAAAACGTAATACCGCATCTAAAATCGACATTTGAAACTACAGTAGTACTGTTTTGGAAACAACCGAAATACCGCTAAGAAATTTGAATTTCACCGCATACCGTAGCCCCAAATCGCCAAATACCGCATACCGCAGACCAGGACGATACCGCAATACCGCATCTCATAAAATAACAAATACCGTAATATCGCACAAAAGTCAGTGGTATAAAACGGGCGCGCATGCGCATCTCTATGTGGTATAAACACGATGGAAGTTTTACTCTTTTTATTCTCCAGATGTGATGTCCAAACCTACTGATATTAAGACGTTATTGAAAGCGTTCTCTGTCCCAGGTGTATCAATGATGGGTAAGTAATGTAGGTTCGTAATGCACGTGTTCGCGCGTAAGGGGGTGGTGGTGACCAGGGCGGGGGGAGGGTTCGATATTAAGACGTTATTGAAAGCGTTCTCTGTCCCAGGTGTATCAATGATGGGTAAGTAATGTACGTTCGTAATGCACGTGTTCGCGCGTAAGGGGGTGGTTGTGACCAGGGCGGGGGGAGGGTTCGAGGTTGGGTCAAGGAGGATTGTGAGGTCTTCCCTGAACGTGAGAGATAGTGACTGCGCGCATTTTACTCCAGTCGATCCAGGCTGCCTGTAATTTCTTCTTTTTCTCTCTGTCAGCACAGTCTCCTTTTGTTTGGGCTTTGTACTTGTATCAATACTCCAGTTTCGCATTGTTTAGAGATGACCGCTGTCCTTGACAAAAGACGCATTTGTACAGGGTTAGCCTCGATTCAGAAAACAGTCCGTGCAATTAATTTCAAAAATGTTTCTATTGTTTCATGTCAATATTTTTTCGTGTTCTTGTTGAGATTTGTGAATAATTTACACTGACTCGAGGCTAACCCTGTACAAATGCGTTTGATGTCAATAAGTACAGCGGTTTACACCCAGGGGAGGAGGGGGGGGGGGGGGGGGGGGGGTACTCAGTGGTATCAGTGACGGGGAGGTGCGAATGAGGCCAAACTTTTTAGCCCCAAAAAAGTTCATTACGCAAAAACAAGACCCCAAAAAAGTCCAACGGCCCAAAATCGTAATCCCCAAAGAGTCCAATGTTTCTCCTCATAAAATCGAGAACGGTAGGATTATGTACTTATTGACTGAGTGGGAGGGCCGGACGGGAAAATATTTGGCTCGAGGTCATGGAAGTACGGACCGAGCGCAGCGAGGTCCGTACAGAATGACCGAGAGCCAAATATTTTCCCGTCCGGCCCAACCAGTCAATAAGCATTTTATCATATGACCCTTTCATATGGACCATTTGGGTTCTAAAATCATTCACAGCCAAGGAAAAGTGAACACAAATGCGCGATTACTCCTGATAAGAACCAATTTTTTTTTTCACTTTTTTTTTCACTTTTCAAGTCGTCCACATTTAAAAAATAACTTTTGCAAAAAAAGTATAAAAAGTTTCCTGACAACAATCGGGGCCGGGGCGGATACGGCTTTGTACGGACCAGCTCCAAAAATCCGTATCTGCCCAATCACGTGACTTTCTCCGAAGGTTTTATTAAGAGCGCGCGCACGGGGAAATACGGGTCATATGATAAATACAGCTTATTAGATGTTTTCTCGGGTATTACGGGCTGATATTTTACGAGTTGCGAATGTATTTTTCCGAGCCCGCAGGGCGAGGAAAAATGCGAGCAACGTGTAAAATGTCAGCTCGTAATACCCGAGAAAACATCTGATGAGGGATTTATTATATAAATGTGACGTAATTTTATCAGGATATTGTTTTTTGAGTTTTTTGAGTTTTTTGAGTCGTGAACAGGGCATTACGGATTTCTACAGGGCATTAACGTCTCATATCGGCCCTCAAAAATGACCAAATTTGGTAAAATTACGTCACAGATATATAATAAATCATTTTTATCAACCCCCCAAAAAGTCCCAAGCTGCGAATTTCAAACCCCAAAAAGGTCTTCGCACCTCCCCGTCACTGATACCCCCCCCCCCCCCCCCTGGTGGTTTACAACGCGATCTGTGAACGCGAAAAGGGACTATTTTAAAATACGGCAGTTGGCTATATGTAATGAACAGGATAAATTTAACAAATACGTGTGCTTACCCCACGTATTTCGATCGATATTGAATCATTCATTTATGAATAAAGAATTAGTTCATTTACGTCCATCGTCGCCAACTGGAGTTGATTCTAGTTTTCATCTTGTTTTCAGCGCTTGTAATTACGGTTCTCATTGCTGATCTTAGTGTTATTGATCCAACACTGGCTCCACACGTACATGAAGTAAGTTCAGTTTGTCTTTCGCTGTTCTTTATCAGGCACTGGGAAAAACGCAAGCTCTCCAAACCTTGGAAATTCAATGGAAATTCGTTTGGAAGTTTTCCATTGGTCTGGGTCAAATGTTCAACAGATTGGGTTGGGTGGAATAGACCTCTTTAGCTTGTACGGAAATTACCCATTTCAGATCATGTGATGTAAACACTGATGATATTCTCTGGAGAATTGTTCCTTTATATTTCTGAAATTTATTCGTTCATATTGAAAGGACTAATTCTCCAGAGAACACCATGTTTACATCACATGATCTGAAATGGGCAATTTACATACGAAGCTAAAGAGGTCTATTCTGTCTTATTTTGAATGTACAAAAATTCATACCTCGTCACGCAGGTTATAAGATAGAACGAGGTTTGAAAAGCGCGCTTCCACAACTAACTATTTCCTTCATCTCGTGTCCCTCTTAAGTTTTGTCCACCAAGCTTATGTTCACTGTTACTTTCAGTCAAAGAGACCATGGTCTCTTGCTTCAGTACCTTGCTGACACTTGAATAGTAACTTTAGCATTTCAAAAACTCAAGTTCTCCAATTGTGCTGACTTTCACTAACATTTCCATTGTGTAATTCTTGGACTTTGGAAAACACAAACGGCGAATTCGTTTGCAACTGAACTCAATATATAGCTAATTGCATAATCGTTGTCGGGTTCAAAATCATAAATCATAGAAGCTGAGACCGCAAGGATGGATGGGAAATCAGTTCATGACCTGCATTACATACAGATATATTCAATGTTCTCGTAGTTTTGAAGGTATGATGAGCTATTTAACTAAGATCCTACAAGTCTGGATAAAAAGGTCGATCATTTGACGGTGTTACTTGAGAGTTTTAATTTCCCAGAATTCCTTTTGGTCATAGCTTTCATGATTTTCAATCCGACAACGATTATGCAATTAGCTATATAGCCACACAATCATAACCAATTAGCCACTTTGGAAACGAGTAAAGGACTGGGAACGAGTTTTTAGAATTAATCTAAATAAAAGAAATTAACCCCATCACAAGAAAGAGCATATCAGAATTAGTAAGTTTCAGGAGTTTGATCAGGGTTTGGACAAGCAGCAAATGAACTGCAGACATTCAAAAACTGCAAAGAAATGTATGGTTACAGGGGACACTTGTCCCCCGTAACCATACATTTCTTTGTAAATTTTGAGATGTTTGGAAAGCTGTTACTCGTTCAATATCTGATGAAACCTATCGAAACTTTGTAAACTTACTAATTCTGACATGCTCTTTCTTGTGATGGGGTTCATTTTCTGATTAGATTAATTCTAAAAACTCGTTGCCAGTCCTTTACTCGTTTCCAAAGTGGCTAATTGGAATCTTTGTTATATCATAACTACTTCCTTTGTAATTCTGCAGATTGATCCTAATGTCACTGCTGGATTCATTGGTTTAATCTTTTTATTAAATGGCTTAGTAGTTGCTGTCTTATCCCCGATCGCTGGCTGGATCTGTGATAAAACGGTAAATAAATTGTAGTGGTCTAAATTAAAACGTTCATCGTTATTGCTGCATGGATGCACGTGACGTCATGGCGGCCATGTTGGATCCCGATAACAAAGCATTCCTCATCAGCTTCTCTTGTTTGTACCACCAACATGGCTTTGTACTTAGATATCTAGGGATTGATTGCAACCCAGCAATTGTGCTACCTTCAAAATAATAATAATAATAATAATAATAATAATAATAATAATAATAATAATAACAATAATAACAATAACAACAATAATAACAATAGTAATAATAATAATAATAGTAATAATAATAATAACAACAACAATAATAATAATAATAATAATAATAATAATTTCTTAAAAACGCCTTATCTGGTTAGAAAATAGTTGGACGTCAGTCATAGCAAAGCAACACACCTTGTGTCAAGCACAACTTTAATACGTTTTTTTTAAATTGCAGGGATGCAATGAAGTTTTAATAGTTAGTGGTTTAGTCGTTGGAGGAATCTCTCTTGTGCTTGTAGGCCCAGCGCCGTTCCTCACCAACATTTTTCCACCAAGGTAAGTATCATTTCCATCTACTGTACCGAGAAAGATGGTGGATGATCAGTGTATTTTATCTAATCCAATCCTAAGGCTCTTCATGACCATGAGTTACTGATTATTAAACAATGACTTCTTAACCGTTGGTGACTAGTCGAGCAACCGCCGTGTGACGTCATTACAAATCCGATGGCGGCGTCCAACTTTCCATTTCGTAAACGGTCGATGCTATTTGAAAGGGTCGATTGTCAATCTCAGTCCATCCTATTCATATCCAGAAGGAATAATAATAATAATAATAATAATAGAAGGAGAAATGAGTAGTAACGAAGATCTTGCGAACATCGATGGAGAGTTATCCTTCCGTCGAAATGAATAAATTATGATTCTTCCATCAAGTGACAGCTTTGTCGCCCAAAATGACTCGTCAGATTTAAATGAGGGGGATCTAATTATTGGACTAGGAGCTGGCAGCTGATCGCCCTAATGAAACCAAAAGGTTCGTTGTCATCCCCTTCGTAAAACACTCACTTGAACAAACAAAATAAACAAAGAACTGATCGCCCTAATGAAACCAAAGGGTTCGTTGTCATCCCCTTCGTAAAACACTCACTTGAACAAACAAAATAAACAAAGAACTGATCGCCCTAATGAAACCAAAGGGTTCGTTGTCATCCCCTTCGTAAAACACTCACTTGAACAAACAAAATAAACAAAGAACTGATCGCCCTAATGAAACCAAAGGGTTCGTTGTCATCCCCTTCGTAAAACACTCACTTGAACAAACAAAATAAACAAAGAACTGATCGCCCTAATGAAACCAAAGGGTTCGTTGTCATCCCCTCGTAAAAGATGCATCAGATTTTTATCAACCTTAATTTGTTCATCTCATGACGTCATTTGCTTGTTGATACAGATACAGCAGTAGATTCAAATCATCATGACATGATTCTCATTATTCTTATAATTATGTAATATAAACTATTATCATTATATGTAATTTCTATATAATTAGGTAGTTATTTTAAATTTAGTTTAATTAATATATTGTAAAATTTCATCAGCATATGTACTAAGTAATAGATACAATATGAGCGGCCGAACTGTATGTAACGTTTACAGAATGAGTGGCCGTTCTGTATCGGTAGATACAGATACGAGCCGAAGGCGACACGGCTTCTAAAACTCCATCCCAACCTACATTTATAATCTACAATAGTATTACATAATTATCCAGCAAATAACGCAAGAAAATCACAACACTTTTTTGTGAAGGTACTTGTGACATCACTGTCATGCGCAAGATTCAGTTCAACACATCCCACATTCGAGAGAGGTCTTACATTCGTAAGTAGGAAGCCGTAAGGATGATCGAAACTTGCTATCGGTGCTATATGCAAAGGTCAATGATACGAGTAAATGAGACCTTTGCAGGCAAGAAGAACTGATTAATAAAACATCAGATAATGCTTTATTCATCAGTTATGTATCCGTGTAACAGACACTGATGTTTTATTCATCAGTGTCTGTATGGGGGTATAAAGGTCCATGCACCTGACCAAATGGACAGCTCCCATTGGCCTAATGTCTCATGAATTATTAATGAGTTTTAGAAGGTATTTTTTGGCTCGCCATTGTAAATCCCATGCAGTTCGGACGCGAATATTGTATATTACTTATCGAATCCAACGATGTATAAGTGGATGTTTTACTATAATTTGGATGATAGGAAACAGTTTGGCCGAGAAAATCCAAGTTAAAGTTGAATGCAAATGAGGACGATTCTGTTTCCGATTTACAGATGTCTGCTACGCTTATGATTTCTATTGTATTTCCCTCATTAATTATTCATGAATTCGATAAATAGCGCTATAGGAATGATTAAATTGTATTATTACTATTAGTCATTCAGGGTTCATCAGTTGTGGGTTCACCAGTCTTTAAAGGCAGGTCAGCGGTCGCACCACTAGGCTCCACACCATCAGTCTCTACAGGTACAGCAACAGATGTACCATCGTGCGCCTGCGTTATCATATAGGCAGCGGCTTCACCTCCAGTTTCGACGTAGACGACTTGTCCTCGTGTCTGTGGACATTAATGAGCTTGAATGAATCAGTTTATTATTATTTAGTATACTTTTTTCAAGCATGATCATGAATCTACAAACAGCCACGGGATAAATGTCGTTTACGAGCTAACCCCGTCCTCTTCTTTCATTGGTCATGAAATACCATCCGTAAAGTTCCGAAAGTAGCGAGGTCGATTTAGCAACCATAGGTAACTGTTACTTTCGGGTGGTCGCTACTTTCGGGTGGTCGCTACTTTCGGGTGGTCACTACTTTCGGGTGGTCGCTACTTTCGGAAGGTCGCTACTTTCGGGGGGTCGCTACTTTCGGGTGGTCGCTACTTTCGGGGGGTCGCTACTTTCGGGTGGTCGCTACTTTCGGGGGGTCGCTTCTTTCGGGGGGTCGCTACTTTCGGGTGGTCGCTACTTTCGGGGGTCGCTTCTTTCGGGGGGTCGCTACTTTCGGGTGGTCGCTACTTTCGGGGCCGGAGATCACTTCTTTCGGGGGTTGCTTCTTTCGGAACTTTACGGGATTTGATAGTTGCATATTGTCTCCCTCTCTGTCTCGAAAATCCTTTATGTCTGCACATCTCAGATTTGCTTGGATTTGCAGTCAAAAATATGCGAATATAAGATATCGGGAAAACTAAGTTTTCTTGAAAAGTATAAAACTGAACATCAATTAAATACGCATTGAAGTTCTTAGAAATCGCAAAAAAAAAAAAATTCAAACGGTTTGGTGTGCATTTGCTTACCATCTCCGTCCGCTGACCACAAGGACCACTTATACAACACATAGTTGAGGCCCAAATGCTGACGCCAAATTCCGCAATCCCCAACAACAGTATGAATATCGAAAGAGCGAGTTTCCCGCCCTCTCGCCACGATGTGTTGAATCCATATCCAGTGATCAGGATACAAGCAAAGATAGACGATATTATAGACACAACCATGTAACTGATCTATAAATAACAGAACAGCGTGAGTCGCTACGTGAACTAGTAAAAGGTAGTTGAAGGTATTTAATTTACTTCGATAACGCGGGGAGTGGTTGCCCAATCTCCCGAGCCAGGGACTCATGTATAGAGCATTCGAAGGTGCGCCCATTTACCCCCTCCCTCCATCGGTGCTCCGTTTTACGGGTATTTAAAGCTGCATTGAGCTACACGGATTAGAAAGAAGTCGAAACAAGGATGTGAGGTCATGAAGAATCGAACCGGGCACCTCTCGTATAGTAGGCCGCGCACTAACCAGCTAATGCACCGTTCACACCGAGACTAAAACATGTTTTAAAGTGGTTTAACTAAACAGGTTTAGAAAATTATCTACAAACGCCACGCAACACTTGGCACAAACCTGCTGGTAAACTGTCCTTTGTGTTGCACAGTATAAATACCAGATAGTTTGGTGATTCTTGTGAAATTAGATGCTCTCGGCAGATTATACACCGAATCGAAATATGGCGACCAATTTGAATAACTATTGTTCCTGATTGACCAACCTCGTGTTCACGTGGAAACACAAAAGCGTTTTCACATGAATGAGAGGTTGGTCAGTCAGGAACAATAGTTATTCAAATTGGTCGCCATATTTCGATTCAGTGTATAGAAGCTAGAAAATTCCAGTTTAACTAATTAAAACAACTTTTGGTGTGAATGGGGTATTACCATCCTTGCTCCTAGTGTCAGGTTTACGCATCCAATGTTCCGACAGGAACTCCAATGGGAAACTTGTCCGCCTCACTGAAAAATGCCATATACACCTATTCCAAATATCGTTGTCCGGGCCGAAAGCAACAAGCAACAAGCTGCATGGCGACCGCAAAGGACTTTGGGAATCTCCTAATTTATTTATTTATCGTGGTACTTGAGAAGTTGTCGGCCTACGAGCGTTGAATAGCAATCATTTGGAACTATTCGGCCATTTGAAAATGCATGTTGTCAAAATGTCTACGGATGAATACATGAATAAGGAGAAAGTCCCAATGCCCTTTGCGGTCGTCAGCTTCTTGCTTGTTGCTTTCGGCGTGGACAACGATTTTTGGAATAGGTGTATAAGACATCGATCTAGTGAAGTTTAAGGAATACTCCAATTTCCCTTCTGTTTTGGAGCCTCTCTTCCGCTAGGGTCGTTACGTAGGCTACATCGTCACATTGATAGTTTGAGATTTTGAGCAGTAATGTATAAATTCTTACCGTTAGTCCTCTGGCGGTTTGTTGTCTCAAGTTTGCTCGACCCGCAAATATCCCACATACTCCTGCAATGATAAACTACCAATCACAGATCAATTAATGACTGTAGTCGTGATTCCAGTCACTCACCGATCAATATACACCTATTCTAAAAATCGTTGTCCCCGCCAAAAGCAAGAAGCTGACGACCGCAAAGGGCATTGGGACTTTCTCCTTATTCATTTATTCATCCGTAGACATTTTAACAACATGCATTTTCAAATGGCCGAATGGTTCCAAATGATTGCTATTCAAGTACCACGGATAAATTAATTAATTAGGAGATTCCCAAAGTCCTTTGCGGTCGTCAGCTTCTTGCTTGTTGCTTTCGGCCTGGACAACGATATTTGGAATAGGTGTATAACAGGTCCTTTACCTTTTTTAAAGCTATAAGTTTAAGAGAAATAACGACACTTTTGAGTTTTCGTTTAGACCTGATGTTCAGTCGACAGTGTCTACTGTCATCATCAGTAAAGATAATAGCTAATTGCATAATCGTTGTCGTTTGAAACATTCAGAAGGAAAAGGAATCGTAAAAATCGTACTTCAAAACTTCATCAAAGCAAATAGGCCGTCATCAACGCCACGGACTAAGCAAGTTCAATGTACGAAATTCGGGGTTAACTCCGAGTCGAACGTAACACTTTTATGTTTCCAACTTGAAGGAAAGAAACGCTCCTTTCACATATGTCACACACGCTGTGATTAAAGATTAAAGCCCATACTAGTTACTCGCTAGTTTAAATTCTCTCTTTTTCTTCGCGATAAATAAGCTAAAGTTACACCATACCAGAAGTACATAATAGACACAGGAGATACATACAGAACAACAGAGGAACCTAGCTACACGACTGAATATATCATCGGAGAAATAGGCCAGTGTTTTTCACGCGGATAAACATGATAAAATATAGGTTTCTCCGTGTTCTTTTCAGTACGATTACAGTTGCATGATCCTTGACGTCTGAGTCATACATCTATTACGCGACCTAATTTTAGAACCGCCACGCAGCGCTATGTAAAGCAGAATTTTTACGCTCAAAACAGGTCAGTGAACGGCAAAAATACGATCGAAATCAAAACGTCCTTAGATTTTAGGGATCTATTAGTTTTACAGAAGAAGACGCTCAATGAGCGTAGTCGGGCATTATGACAATGACAGTTGCGTGACGAGGGAGACTATTTGTGTCGGTGAGCATCGATAAAGATCTCCGACTCGTTGAGGTACGTCGGTAGTACGTCTTTAAACGTACTTGAGGTCACTTGAGGTTGCATATCTGGTTGCATATTCATGGTTTATAGGCATCGTTCGAGTCAGTAGGAGAGAGGCAGTTGTCTTGTGCAGAACTAGAGAAATTATGTTGTATCTAAGGCAAGCCATCCATCAGTTCCTTTTAAATACGCTCTCACATACAAACGCATACGCCGATTCGTGTGGGCCCACTGTAAAATATGTTGAGCGTTTTCGAAAGGGCCTTTACACGAACTCATCAAAAGCAAATCAAACTAGACGCTCTAGTAGCGTTAAGTCGGGCTTCTTAGAGCAAGCAGTGGTTGCTGCGATCGGTAATCTCGACTGAATCTGATTGGCTCTCGACCATTATATCCATTATCAATGAAATATTGTCAGTGGCAGTGGAATTCACTCAAAAGCCCGCGCGCCCTTAAATCTTTTTTTACTAGTGCTCAGGCGTAAGGCTGGACTTCAAGGTATTAGTTTCCGTGGCGTTCAAAGCTTCCCTGTTTCTCTCCGCTCAGTTCACTTTGCGAATATCTTAGGCCGTGTCGACAGAAATGTTCACATCGAAGAAAGCCCCATCGTTGCGGATCTTTCCGCGATTTGGAAATGTACATGTCTCGCGACCATTTATTATTGCTGTTTTGTTAAATTTGTAGAAGCTGAGTCACTGGGTTTTTTCGCGCTTACGTCGATTAACCAATTATTTAATACCTTCGCTGCTTGACTTTAAATCGGAAATCAACCACATTAGATGTAAATGTTTGTATTTGATGTCGCAATCAACCTAATGAAGTAATTCTATGCTCAAACGGGTCAAATGAGTTTCCGAGCGTATATCAAACTAAATCCGAAGTATTGTTCGCTCTAGGGTCATCGTTAATAGAAGTGCTAACTCATCGTTCCATACCCTGGTTCCAGAGTCTCGAAAGTCGGGTCTACGAAGTCGAGTCCGAATGAAAATAGTGCGTTCGAAGCCTTTGTAAGCTTGTAAATATGTTTAACAAAAACAAACGCGCCTTGAAGGGCGTTATCAGAACCATCTGACCTATGCAACCTCAAGACATACCGAGTACGTACTGCCGAGATCTCTATCTATGATCACCGACAAATAGTCTCCCTCGTCACGCAACTGTCATTGTCATAACGTGCATATTGGATAAAATAACAGGGTCAAGTATCGGAGATTGTCACGGAAGAATGACTCTATAGTCTCCCCTTTCCCATCCCCTTCCCCCTCCCCTTGGAGAGAGCCTGTCAGGGGCGGATCCAGGGGGAGGGTTCTGGGGGTTGCAACCCCCCCTATGGATATTTTTTAAATACTTGTATATGTCAGTATGTCTGTCCGTAGGTCCCTCTTGCCTTTCAGCTCTCTCCCTCGTAAGAATAATATAATTAATATAATTAATTCATACTGTTTGCACGACCGTTCAACTTCGAGGGCTGTTTGACTGATAACTGAAAGAACCTGCCTTTTTTAGCGGCAAAAGTTCAAGGCAAGGTCTCACGTAAATATGAATTTTTTTGGAAAATGATTTAAAAAATCCGGAAAAACACCCAAAACAAATTCAAAGACTACACTTGTTGTTGAAATCGAGAAAATGTTGCCAAAAGTTATCTCTAACTCGAAAAAATCCGCGAAAAAGTGATTCGACTGTTCGAGTTGTTTTCGTAAAGTCACGTGATGTGACGTCACAAGTGGAACACGTGCACAGCGCTGAGAATGTACGAACTGAGATTGTTTACTAACTTGAAGGTGCTTTTTGTATTTCTTCGCTTTTTGAAACTTAGTTTTACACACTAGCTCACCCAAGAAGACTCTTCCAAGCATCTTTGTTGGATGTCCAATAAACTCACAATTTTACTGAAAATTGAGTTTTGTTGTGTTACTGTAATAAAACAACTCCAGATCTCTAAAAATTGCATTTCAGAGCTTGTAGATTTCAAAATTTTCTGGGGGGGCATGCCCCCAAACCCCCCTAGTAGTTCGCGGCTTCGCCGCTCAGATAATACAACCCCCTGTTTAAAAATAACCTGGGATCCGCCCCTGCCTGTTCACATGCTACTTCTCTTTCGTCTGTCAATTTTGAGATGGCTGTGGCTTGTTCTACCAATGGTGTGTGTTGGTGAGCAAAGATAGAGATCTACTTGTCATAATGTCCGAGTATACGCTCATTGAGCGTCTTGTTTGTGATGGTTTTTGACCGGTAAAAGTGAACTGATTAGAGTGTTAATCCAAAGTGAAAATTTGATTTGAAAACTGTCCACATGGGCTAGATCTGTATATTTACTATTATTGCTGATATTTTCCCCTGAATTACCTCAACATTGAAACAAAAAGCAGGAAAATGGCTTTGTACAACGCTAAAACAGCTATAGCGGCTAGGTAGACATTTTACTTTGTTCTTAATAGTTTGTGGTTAGCTAAAATACAATTAGAGTGTTAATCCAAAGCTAAAAACGAAAGTCAAACTGTCCAAAAGGGCTCGTTCTTGGCGCTTTTGGCGGATATTACGCGATGTTGAAATAAATATTCTCTTAAACTCAATTTTGACGCTCAAATCTAAATCTTTAGTCTGTCCATTGGTACAGATTCGTATACAGACGCTTAGCTTTAATTTATACAACAGTCTACTGAGGTCACTGAAGCTATAATTATTCTAACAAGAAGGTATCGACTGATTCTCTCATATAGTTTAGTTTCGCCGCTTTTTCTCATCAAGTCTGTTTAGTTCTCGATGCTTAACTTAGCTCTCTTGAATAATCGACAATAAAACTTACCCAAACACCAGTCCAAACCCCTGCAGCAAGACACGCTGCAAAGTCGAAGTCTCTGCAAAATAGAACTCGATCGATCGTGCCCATCGATACACAAAAGACACCGATAATGACTTGAATGACTCCTGACGCGAGTATTAGTTTTGGAGAGACGCACATTGTCAAGTTGACATCGACTGCAACAGGAAATCGAGGTGATAGAGTACGAATGCTTGTCGTCTCTGCTATAATAACATCATGGAATATTTTAGAACCACTTGGCAATGGCTGAAGCGTAACTGACATTGAGATACCACAGGAAGCCCATTAAAAAAAAAACAATGGCATACTTTAGTCCGTTCAAAACACAGACTGTTACTACTGTATATGGTACTTGTGTTGAGATAGAGTGAAATAGAAACCCCTGGCATCCAGGGGAGTCTTGTCTCTGGGTCTTGTCAGTTCTAAATAAATTAAGTAATTAATTAATTTAAAAAAATAAAAAAATTAAAATAAATAAAAAAATAAAAAATAAATAAAATAATAAATAAATAAATAAATACATGATAAATAAATAAATAAATGGATGAATGAATGAATTAATGAATTAATGAATAAACAAATAAACAAATAAACAAATAAACAAATAAACAAACAAACAAATAAACAAATAAACAAATAAACAAATAAACAAATAAACAAATAAACAAATAAACAAATAAACAAATAAACAAATAAACAAATAAACAAATAAACAAATAAACAAATAAACAAATAAACAAATAAACAAATAAACAAATAAACAAATAAACAAATAAACAAATAAACAAATAAACAATCAATGAATCAATAAACAATCAATCAATCAATCAATCAATCAATCAATCAATCAATCAATCAATCAATCAATCAATAAACAAATAAAAGCTCATACCATGTGACAGTTGCTTGCAATAGCTTTTCATTCCATAGCGGGACATCGGGGAGTAGCTGATACCGCATCAAAAAATTAAAAATACCTTAATACCGCATCAAAAATCGAAATTTGAAACAACAGTAGTAATGTTTTGGAAACAACCGCAATACCGAAATACGCTAAAGAAATTTGTATTTCACCGAATACCGTAGCCCAAAATCGCCAAATACCGCATACCGCAGACCAGGACGATACCGCAATACCGCATCTCAAAATAAACTAAATACCGGAATATCGCACAAAAATTCGACGGATACCGCAATACTGCGAATCCCCCCACCCCCCCCCATGTCCCCCTCTATACATGAACTCGAATGAATACACTATGGACAAGTTCTTAATTATTTGAGAACATAATAAATATTCGAGTGAAGTCAGTAAACGCGTTGGTGTCAAACGTTCGGCTTACTTTCTCAGAATCTGTGTAATAACCGGCCGTATTCAATCTTCCCAGTAAGCCAAAATTTATAAGCTTGTCGCCTGAATACATTCGTTATAAACCACTACCTTACCGGCCGCCGCCATGAGAGAAGCCATCGTTCTCGCCGGTTAAATAAAAAACGCATAAACTTGGACTTAAAACCAAAAATAACTACTTGAAAATATTAAATAACAATCGGTCTAGATAACTGAACAAGTATAATCTTCTAGAGTGCAAGGATGTTGTAGATATTTACAGATAAAGTCGATGGTTGTCTACCTCCCAGGAAACTTGAAAAACTTTGCCAACCTTTTCAAGTTAGATACTCGGCCCAGGCCTCCGGTCGCACCGTGACAGTGCCCTTTAGCTTGTAGCCTCTTGAAGCATTATAATGTTAAAAAAAAAAACACCTCGAGTTTCTGTCGATGAGATGACTTATAGTACGTATACTTGTATTTTTACAAGTAATAGATACAATATGAGCGGTCGTGTTGTATGAGATGTACAATCACGAGCCGAAAGCGAGTGATTGTAGATCTCATACAAAAAAAAGTGACGGACGCGAATACTGTATCGGACTTATCATATCCACAGATGTATAAAATCTTTGTCACGTATAAAATCTTGTTCTACTATAATTTTCAAGATGCCAGTAAGTTTGGCCGAGAAAATCAAAATTTTAGTCTATGCAAATCAAGACGATTTTGTATCAAAAATACAAGCTCTTCCATGCCTATGATTTGTATTGTGTTTTCCTCATGAATCAGTATTAATGAATATGATAAGCCTAAATACAATAGTGAATAAAATCACAAAGTGAACGATAGCAATAAGTAAACTTCATTATGAGTGATAATTAGTGTTGTTTCTTTTCATGACCGTCATCAGTTTCACCTCGTGTGATGGTTCCAACATGGCGGATTAAACTTGGCGTACAGAATACACGAAATATTGTTAGTAGTAAAAACAATAAATGCATCACAGATGGATGTTTTTTAATTGTATTTTTGCCGTTTATACCCATTCTGAGCTCGTATTGTCGACTGAAAATCAGTTCTGTTTTAAATTGTTCAAGTATTAAGCTAAAACTACTTCTGTATGACGCTACAAATAAGCTTTTAGGTTTCACATTTAATCTAGTAGATTCACGCTAGTAGAGCGTCTCCACACTTAGTAGCAATGCTAAACATTTTGACACTCAATTAAAATTATTATTATTATTATTATTATTATGCGCAGAAATATCAGAAGTGCGTCATTCTCTTGTATCCAAGAGACCGCGCGTCTTTTGGGCAGCGGCATGTGCCTTTTTACTTGTCGGCATACAGTGATAAACACCTTATTGAGCCCTGGACATGGTCTATATAGTCCGTTCCTTCAAAAATAAAAGGATTGCTAAACATGAAACTAGCGATTAAGGGCTCTTTATCCACTTTCTTTGTACACTGGGATTTTTAAACTGGGACTGGGATTTCGCCATATATTATGGGCCCTTCAGGACCCTCTACCTCCCCACACCCCTCTTCAGAAGACCCTCTAGATAATAATAACACCTAGAGTGCATTGTGCGAAGCAATTCCTTGAAATTACCGCCATGATTCATAGACAGCAGCAATGACAACGACAGTTACAGATGGCATCGATCCTTTCAAATGGCATCGACCGTGAGTACGAAAGGGAAAGTTGCGGCGGCGTCCATAAAAAATGAAGAAGAATACACTAGAGGCAATATATATATATAAAGTAATATTCATATTTTTGGATTCATTTGGCCGACAATTGTCTGAACAGAGTTGGCTTCCTATCTCATTCTTTCGTTTTCTATAAGTTCCTGATTCATCGCGGGATCGATGATGTCATCGTTTAGAGTCCGTTTCATTTCTTCACCAGAAAAATTTGGCTAGTTTGCGTTGCCATGGCGATCAATGGTGGATCTGCTGCGCTCACTATACCCCCCTCAGTCACCGTCATGTCCATTTACGCCCGGTAAGTATTAACACTAGGTACTTTGGCATTAACCAAGCGAGGTGAAATTCGTCTAACCTATTATTGGACGAGCCAAATAGACTTATCAAATAACCAAACACCTAAACCTGAGCACATACATATTTTCTTCAAAAATAATTAACCGTGCGCATCATTTCTGCGCATACATTTTTATTGGGTGGGCTACCTGTGGTAAGGTCTTTCCAATATGGCGGACACGGCATGACAATCACAATATTATCACAAATCGTCAAAACTGATCAAATTGTCATTGTAAAAGAACACGCCTTTGATACCTTATGGATGTGGATGCATGATTCCTCGAAGCATGGGAGAAGATGAACTGACAAATTGTCATTGTAAAATAACACGGCTTTGTTACCTTATGTATGTGGATGCATGATTCCTCGAAGCAAGGGAGAAAATTAACTGACAAAACTCAACTCACCTGATCATGAAGAACCCGGAACTCACTTATTAAAGCGCCCGGTTCGGGAGCACAGCTGTAAGAGCCCATGCATAGCTATTACCACTCGGACACCCTTGCTCCCTCAGTGATTGTGTGCTTGTTTGTATTAATTCAGGGACTCTGGAATGCCTGATAACTTCGCAACGAATGGCGTTATTTCTGGCATTATCACTGCTGCTTGTAATTTAGGGTAAGACTTTTAGTCCCAATTGCTTGATTTCATTAGACGTCACTTCCGGTATCGTGAGGAATTTTCGTCAGTTTTTAAAATTGCACCCTTTTCAATAGAATACTATCTGCTTGATAACACAGTTGTTTGCCCGTCATGTGAAGCAAATAATGAGATTCAAAGAGTTTTAACAGCTGATTGGAACCAAGCATTTGCTGGTTTGCACGTGACGTCATGGCGGCCATGTTGGTGTCCGATAACAAAGCATTCCTCATTAGCTTCTCTTGTTTGTACCTCCAACATGGCCGCTGCGTCTTTGTACTTTAAATCTCTAGGGATTGATTGCAACCCAGCACTGAATTCAGTAAAAACCTCAGCCATTCATATTGTTGTTAATCGCTTTTGCTACCTTGTTCTAAACAAGTATATCCGGGACCTCCTTTGAAGTCCCTCTCCCTGGCACAGTTGTTAATGAACTCAATAATCTCACCACTTCACGTGTAATCTGTCTTCCATCTGTTTGACACTTTCAGTTCATTTGCTGGACCTGCAATTGGTGGTGTTATCATTGAGTGGATCGGCTTTGACTGGTGCGCAGCGGTAAGCTACAAGACTATCTTCTTCTGAATCAGTTGTCATGGATAGATAGAACTATAGATTACTGATATTTCGGTTTTTCGAAGACAATTGATGGTTATATCTTATATCTTTTATCTTTAAGATTTTCGGCATCACATCATTTATCCAGGTAGGTTTACAACGAACTAGTATTGGAAAATGATTGCGATAATAGACCTTTTTACCGATACGGCGGCCATATTGAATTATGGGATGCCCAGGGTGCAAGCCATGAAAAACTACGCAAACCTAACCTAATTTAAATCAATGAATTTGTACAAAATTATACAACAATACACAACACATGTAGATAGTAAGCCATACAACACTATGTACTGTTTAATAAACGAGCAGGAGTGTTTTATCGGGTTTAAAACGCTTTAGACCCGATAAAACACGATCTGCTAGCTAGTTCATTGAACAGCTTCCAAAACGATCTTCCAAAATAATACATTTTCGGATGATTTCAGTAAAGAATATCAACAAGGAAAAAACAAACATAAATTATTATTATTAGTAGTATCGTGCTGCTTCTAACGCCTCACACATGCGCACCGATACTACTTATACTCTCAAAAAGATCCCACATTTGAACAACGGTCCGAAAGTGTGACCAAGGAGTGATCTTTCGACGATATTTATGTCGTCCCGTTCAGGGAACTGGGAGGTCAATGATACGACACCAATATAAGACCGTCCCTTAATTAGTAGTATTCGAATTCAGTATAAAGGATACTAATGAGGATGAAACTCTATATTGCACGTGGTGGATTTCGTCCTTCTGATTGGAAGAATTGCTAATTAATTATTCATTTTCAATTTACCAATTAATTTGAATTCATGTTTTTCGTGCATTTGTTTTTAGGCAATATTTGCAGGACTGTTCACTTATTTCTGGAGGTAAGATTTATACCTGTCGATTCTTAAATTCCAAATTACTTATACAACAACAACACGAACTTGTAGGATGTCAGATCCTTTATGTGATAGTTAAAATATGAGCGGGAGACTTTATGTAGCACTCCATGTTTTGCTAAGCATTTTGAAGGAAC
Organism: Actinostola sp. cb2023; assembly: GCA_033675265.1. Taxonomy (NCBI): domain Eukaryota; kingdom Metazoa; phylum Cnidaria; class Anthozoa; order Actiniaria; family Actinostolidae; genus Actinostola; species Actinostola sp. cb2023. The sequence goes on along the minus strand of JAUJYZ010000614.1, from coordinate 69,950 downwards.
AAATTATTGTGACTGAGAAAATCAAAGTTAAAGTTTATGCAAATCAGGACGAATTGCTCATTAATTATTCATGACTTTGATAATTTATTTTCGATCATCATTTTCTCGTACCTTACATTGTCAGTAATTATTTTCTCGATTAGACTACGTGGTACCGTGTTTATCTCAAATTCGGCGATATGGAAGCAGCATTTATTCGCTATTTCGGAGCTGTTATTCGCTTCGTGGGATATTTGTAAACCCACTCAAAATAAAGATTATTATTTCTTATTATTGTGGGAGTATTGTTTTAATACGGTGACACGTTTGAATAGTGAAGTATCAAAGTTTGAAGTGAGTGAGTTTTTATGTTTTTGTTTTGGCAGTTTTATAAGTAAATAGAAAGAAAAAAATAAGGAGATAGCGATCAGAGCTGGATCGAGGTTCTCGCTCTTTTTAGAACACATACTTCTTATGTAAGATAAAGCCGCATCTACACGAACAAGATTTCCTTGACAAGTTTTCCTTGACAAGGAAACATTGACAATTCTTTGTCATCTACACGAGCAAGTTTTCCTTGAAAAGAAAAAATTGACAATTCTTTGTCATCTACACGAGCAAGTTTTCCTTGACAAGGAAAAATTGGCGATGTTTTTGTCGTCTACACGAGCAAGTCTTCCTTGTGAAGGAAAACTTGTCAAGGAAAATTTGCTCGTGTAGAACCGGCTTAACTCTTCCCGTACCGACCGAGCACCGAGGGATGTAAACAAAGCCACTCACTTCACAATGTCATGTTACAACAAGACGGCCTGTTACTGAATATTTTACATTTTTGGAAGAGCTTACGCAGAGGTTCCCATGTTCTAAAAAGAGCCTTATCCCAAAGCCTATTGTCTCATTATTTTCTCATCTAAATAGTAATGGCGTCCCCTAAAACGGCCTAATTGGACGATGGCCAGCGCCGTTGAATTGAGAAAATACAGTTTGAGCATTCAGCAACTAATGCACTGCATTGTGATTTGTAGGGCTTCCAAGCTAAATGGTGGTGCTGATTACAAAGTGGTATTGGGCGAATAAACACGATATAATGAAGAAAAAACAGCGAACCAACAACAAAAATAATAACAATAATAATAATAATAATGATATAATAATAATAATATTAACAAAATTATAATAATAATAATTAAAATAAAAATGATTAAAAAATGATGATGATTATTATATGACATAGGCTAATGAGTCTTAGGACAAAATATAAATTAAACGTTTTCGACCGAAGGTCATCATCATCATCAGGTAGTAACATATAACTATTGGCGTATTATGATCAATAATAATAATAAGAATAAGAATAATAAGAATAAGAATAAGAATAATAAGAATAAGAATAATAACAATAATAATAATAATAATGATATAATAATAATAATAATAACAATAATAATAATATTAATAATAATGATAATAATAATAATAAAAAATAATAATAATATTAACAAAATAATAATAATAATAATTAAAATAAAAATGATTAAAAAATGATGATTATTATTATATGACATAGGCTAATGAGTCTTAGGACAAAATATAAATTAAACGTTTTCGACCGAAGGTCATCATCATCATCAGGTAGTAACATATAACTATTGGCGTATTATGATCAATAATAATAATAATAATAATAATAAAAATAATAATAATAATAATAATACCATTTGATGTAGATTAAACTATGTACGAACACTAGTAGGTTCATTGTTGTAAAGGAAGCCCAAGTAAGGCTTCGTCATTCTTTGTGAAGACAACATAATGTGTGGTAATAGTGCCGGTAATCCAACCGATTTCTTCGTTTGTCTTCGCAATTGCTTGACCGTTGTATATAGTTCATTGTGGCAGTTATGTGCCATTTCAATGTTTTGCTCAGTTTTATCTTTTATTTATTCAGTGGGACTTTGCATGTACACATCGATCGTGCGACCACTGCTTTCTTATCTCGGAGCAGAAGCTGTGTAGTCTTTTGCTTTTTAATGGCAGAAAATAAACATTTTATGAAAGGAAAACTCGAGGTTGAGTATTTTTAAATACAAAAAAAAATAAAACAATTATCCCATTCGCGCTTGTTAGACATGAGATGATGACAATTATCGAAAATTATCTAAGACGCGAACTATCCGTATAAACGGCACTTTTTGTCGTATTCTTAATTAAGTCGCGAACAAAATAAGAACAGCTCAAAACACTGTTCTTCGGTAAGTCGCGTCTTATAGTTAAGAACACGACAAAAAGTGCCGTTTATACGGATAGTTCGCGTCTTATTTAAGACGCGTCTTAGATAAGAGGCGTCCTATTTGGCCCCAATAAGCATCGATGTCTAAGGCCAAGTTCAGACGTCGTGCTAATCATGAGCCGTTCTCATTTCAAACAATAGATAATGAGGCGGCTTCTTTTGAAGTAATTAAGAACGACTCTTGTACGGCGTTTGAACAAGGCCTAGCGCACGCTCGATCATGGAATGTTGTTTTATTTAGTATATTGTTATACAGTTAAAGTTTTTGTATATACACCTATACTCCAGTTTCGCGTTGTTTAGAGATGACCGCTGTCCTTGACAAAAGACGCATTTGTACAGGCTTAGCCTCGATTCAGAAAACAGTCCGTGCAATGTCAAGCATGTTAAAGGCTTGGTTTTCTTAGCTATCTTCATTTTCCAAATATCTCCTTCCAGTTTTTACCGATGGATTTGATATTTGGACATAAAGTGACATCTGGGGAAGTTAACATTTTAAGCTTAAATTTTTTGACTTTCGTTGGTCACGTGACCTCAAGATGAGGAAAATAGGAATTTGGAAATGGGGTGACGGTTTTCATTCATTCCAAAAATATTTTGATGTGAACTTGTCATGTATAACATGCTTAACAAGAATACGTTTGGAATGGACGATTTTCGTGTTTTCCTAACGAATTAATTAGCAAAAGAGGTCACGTGACCAAGTCAAGTATTTGCATATTTTCATTTTTCTTGTGAAAACAAAACAAAGGACATCCATTCCAAACGCGGTCATGTTAAGCACATAATACATGACAATTTCACATCAAACGATTTTTGGAATAAATGAAATCCGTCACCCCATTTTCAAATTTCTATTTTCCTCGCCATAAGGTCACGTGACAACCAAAAGTCAATTTTTTAAAGCTTGAAATGTTAACTTCTCCAATTATCACTTTGTGTCCAAACATCAAATTCTTGCGTAAAAACTGGAAGCAGATATTTGGAAACTGTAGTTGTTCATTAAAAAAAACAAGCCTTAACATGCTTATTGAATTCAGAAATGTTTCTATTGTTTTATGTCAACATTTTATGTGTTTTGGTTGATATTTGTGAATAATTTACACTGACTCGAGGCTAACCGGTATTAATGTCAAACTCATATCAAACTTATGTCCTGCATCATTGAACATTTGCTCCTGTTGGGATCCAGTATCACGCGGACAACGTTTTTTGTTAATGCTCTGTTTACTAATGCACGTGAGGCCCGATTGATCCAGCAATGTGTTCACCATGACCGCTAAATAAAGCAGATTCGTACGTGACTGGTTTATCATTTCTGAATTCATATTTTTCCTTTGACAATGTGTAAATCAGGTAGCTAAAATATAAGAGAGGATGGAAAAGCTGCATATGTTTCCTCAACGGGAAAATATATCACAAATTCGAACTAACTTATTGATCTCGTGCGTGTAAATATTGGAAATTGCCTTCAAAAAACGTCCTTTCCGAGCCATAATTTATTTGCGAATTCGCCGGCCTATGTAGCTTCTACATACAGACCGCGATACAGAGCACCAATATGATGTTCACAATTCCCAAACAAAGAGTTTTAGATTTCATTTTGCCACCGCTTAATTAAGTTTAATATACATGTATTTTATATCAAAATGCGCGTACAATTACAGAGCATTAGAATCCGGCGGTAGGTTTTTAATTGACACAATTCCCAAGCGATTCAGAGGGATTTTGTGTGCAGCGTATGTCACGCTCTCCTATATCTCTTCAGAGATTTCAGTTCGATTGACTTTGAAGAAACGGAAAATGCCACCTTCAAACCTCTTTATTTGTGCTTGAATTGCCAGCTTATTCATTCCTTACATATTCGTCTTTTATATTCCGTTGGTAGGTTTTTGATTTGTATTTTAACAATGCAGTAAAAAGCAAAAATGTATCAAAATCATGCTGTTTTTCGCCTAAACAAGACTCGCCTCATCTGCATATGTGAAACAATGACCTTTTGTATAACATAAGTTTGATATGGTATTGTGCCCCTGTCCCTTGCAGAGTGAGTATGAAATAAGATCTGTGGTCAACGAACATTTCTCAGTTCATGCACGTAAATAGCGTTCCATGCCTGTGTACGTTTTGATCTCACAGAACAAGCACTGCGCAATGAAATAAGTCCAGCCTAATTACTGACGGGTGAGAAAGCTTAGGACTACTCTGCCTGGTACTCCTAATCCGCTTTGATCTGACTTTTTACAATAACTTACAAATTTGTCGCGCGCTGATTGGTTAATTTTCATCATCAATAAGAGGACAGACAGATAAAAACAAAATGGCGCGTACAAAGCTGTAGATCGATGGAGAAAAATTCCATCCGTTGAACGATCGATTGTCCTTCGTTCCAAGTTGACTTTCTTGAGGAAATTTCAGATGAAAAACTCTGCTTGTCTCTGGAGGAAGTTGAGTCGGAACAGAAAGTAAATGATAGCGTTCACTGAATGACTACGAACTGCACGAAATAGTCAAGACATTCGTAAGATCGAGAAATATACAAGATGGTGTGTAAACATGTTTGAATAATTTTTGTTATTGTAAAAAAAAATGGTCATCGCTTTTTTATGCGTCTGTCCTCTTATTGACGATAAATGTCGTCATAACATTGTCAAAGTAGTATGTGTACTTGGCTATCGCCTCGTGGATCCACACTACCTTGACAATGTTATGACGAAATTTATCGTCAATAAGAGGACAGACGCATCAAAACATGATGGCAATTTGTTTAATCTGACTTAAATGGCAAGCGTACATCTTGCTAAAGAGTGACAACAACTGTGATAGCATCAACACCTACTACAAACCAACTGAACTCTAATTACTCGGGTCCTTCCGAAGGAAGCCCGAGTAATAAAATTGTTTTGTTTTGTTTGGTTTGGTTTGGTTACGGATGAAGAAAAAATGCGAAGAATGAAGAAAGAATGCGAAGTATTTGATCGTATCGAGTTTCAAGATTACTCAGCAGATAAGGGAAAACTGAACTCCAATTCAAATTAAAATGAAACCTGGAATTGTGATATAGAGGGGCACTATAATACTACTAATAATTATTATTATTAAACACTACCAGCGGACAAGGAGCAATAAGAGACATCTTCTCCGAATATTGCCGAGGTTGTTCGGGCGACGTTTTCTTACTGCGCATCTATTCCGCGCATCTCACTTTTGAACATTTATGAAGCAGTTTTGAAATTGTATCCAAATATATTTTCAATTCGAAGCCACCTAAACAACTTTTCCAAAATTATGTTATCTTAGCGTTATTTTGGCGGTTAAATGTACGCGCCACCCTTTGGAGCCGTTTTGTACTAAGCGCCCCTCTCTAATAAGCGCCTCCCCTTTAATAAGCGCCTCCCCTCTAATAAGCGTCCCCCTCTAATAAGCGCCATTTAATCACTAATATCCCGAAGAAGCCATGGTATTAGTTTGTAATACCATGATCACCGAGGAAATGGACAAAAATACAGGCTTGAGTTAACGGCGCAAAGGAGAATATATTATAGTGTTTTGTGAAAGAGTCTTGATTAGACTGTACTCTGGGGAATGCTTCATGTTGCACATCTTTGTTTCATTTACACAATAAAAGAGTATAAATTAGTTATAGTAAGGAGTACCTGAAGGTAAACAGATCAGAAATGGCGGAAGGTCGGTTTACTTTTATGAGAGATGACGAAGTGGAGCAAGTAAGAGAGAATACGGTTCCTCAAAATACTAAAAAGCACATACAGAAAAAGAGGAAAGTGCCAACTCATTGTGTGAACAAATAACAGAAATAGGTCTAATCAAATATCCTTTGAATTCGACTTTTGTGCATTTCCTTCTATTGCGCATGCGTTAACGTTGTTGTGGATATCAAAATACCACTGTATTTTGAGCTTCACACATCCCACACGTCTTGAATGCTCGAGTCGTCATAAGTAGAGGAGCGATTAAATACTATTTGGTTTGCTCTTGGGTCCCAATGATTGTGTGTACACCTGGTGTATATGAGGGACTGACTTGCATCCTCATGCATAGTAATGAGGGATATTTAGTCTAAATGTCCCTCATGATTGTATTCATGAGGGACATTTAGTCTAAATTTCTCTCATGATTGTATTCATGAGGGAGATTTAGTCTAAATTTCCCTCATTACTATATGCATGAGCGATGCTTGACTTAGAGCTTTCGCGAGGGATGTTCGTTGTTAAATGTCCCTCGTGGAACAATGAAAACCGAGGTGATCATGGTATTACTCTAATAATTGATAGATAAAGGAGAATTAGGTAATCGGACTCTATTGTTGTTGGGGTAAATGAATAAGTGATAAATAATGTGGGGTGGAATTGTGGATAAAAGGGAGAGGGTCTTCATTGGTACTGTAGAATATGAGCTCATATGATCACTGAAGCATGAATTTAGAGGTAGGGTTGGTAAACCCAGTTTAACATTACTCATCAGGGGTTAAGACGTTAAACTGTTGTCATTATGGTAGATGACAAACGTGTTTCATACTTCAAGGCCTTGAAGCTAAACTTCCCTCGGCTTCGGGGACATTTAATCACTAATATCCCTCAGTGCCATGGTATTACTTATAATAAGCGCCCCTCTAATAAGCGCCTCCCTCTAATAAGCGCCCCCCTTTGGAGCCGTTTTTATGGCATGCCGATTGTTTCAATAATACTTCTTTGTAATATATAAAACTTCTGTTGCCTAGTGTAATACTTTTGTGCAAATATATAAAACTTGTCTCACTCAAAATAAAACTTTTGCCTACATTTAATACTTTTGTGCAAATATATAAAACTTGTCTCACTCAAAATAAAACTTTTGCCTACATTTAATACTTTTGTGCAAATATATAAAACTTGTCTCACTCAAAATAAAACTTTTGCCTACATTTAATACTTTTGTGAAAATGTATTAAACTTGTCTGATATTTATAAAACTTGTTTTGCTTTACGTAAAACGTTTTGCTTTTACAGACCTCTTGTCGATATATAAAAATCCATATGCACGACTTTCTTTAATCAATGACATTATGTAATACTTATATGCAAATATTTAAAACTTGTTCGCAAATATAATACTTCTTTCCTCAAATAAAACTTGTTGCGCAATATTATCCTTGGGATCCAGGCTACCGCGGTCAAATTCATCATGGCGGATGGTACTGAAGTAATTCGTAACCAGTTCCGAAGATTTTTGTCTGATCTTCTACCTCCATATGAACAGCTTCGAGAAAACGTTTTTACGGACTATTTACAGGTGGCCGATGAAATGTATAGTATTTCTCAAGCTACTTGCTTCGGATGTGTGCTATTTTATCGAGTTTTTGAGTCGCACAATTATGGTGTCGACGAATTTATGAGATTATTGCAGGAACTAATCAAAATCTACGAAGATTTCGCTGCAAGGTACCAAGAGAGGTGTCAGTACCTTCAAGAACGGGAAAGCGATCAAAGCTTTCAATGTCAGACGACGTCTTTAAATAATGGAGTTAGATCACGTGGTAGGCCACGTTTTGTGGTCTCCAAAGAACAGATTCAATCTTTAAGAGAACTCGGTTTTTCCTGGACAAAAATTTCAAAAATGGTTGGCGTATACAGAATTACACTACACCGACGCTGAAGTGAATTAGGGCTCCAAACAGAATGTAATTTTAGTGATATTGACAACCAAGAACTTGATGTATTTGTTAAGTCTATTTTGGAGATCTCTCCTAATTCTGGAGAAGTTATGATGCGAGGAGCACTTCGTGGAAGAGGGATCACAGTTCAGAGATGGAGGCTAAGGGATTCCATGCTAAGAGTTGCATCGCACAGAAATTTGTGTCACATCCGGGATATTATCCTAATTATATGCTAGACCCATTCCCATTACGGCACTCGGCCACTCGATCTTCGTAATATTTACAGTAAAATCGAAGAAAGTCAATGTTTAGGCTGTCATTTACAAATGAACCAGTGATCTACGATAAATTGTAACAACGGAATACACAATACTTGCGACTGAAGTTTACTTGCCAAGTTATCGATTGTAAATATCCTTTCGTCTTCTTGCGACTTTTTCAGGGTGAATGTCGGGTCTCCGTAGTGTTCAAATGTATGGGATTTCATCATGCCAGCAGTTCGATCGATTCCTGTTGCTCAGCCTTGCGAAATACAATAATTGTAACAATCGAATTTTGGTGCCCCGACACGGCTGGATTGCTTCCAATATCAAGCTTTCTTCCATACCAATGTTCACTAGCGACTTTTCTTGAAGTTCTGTTTCATACCAACGAAGCGAAGCAGTCGAAAATGTCAAATTACGAGACGATTTTTAGCTTCAAAGCACTTCCATCGGCTGCCATTTTCCTTTGACCTTGCAGCCTAGCCTCCATTGCTATAGCTACAGAAATTTAAGCACCAGTTTCTTTTTTACCACGGATAAAATAAGCCGCGAAGTAAGGGGAATTTATGACATTGGAGCGAGCGTTTGGCCGGGCGGGAACTGGGTTCTAGTTTAAGAGATTGACCCGCGAAATTCACTATAAGCTTCCAATAAAAGCTTTTCCAACCAAATTTTCGATACATTTTCTATTTTAGGGGGAAACTCTGAGATTTAAATAAGGATCGTGTATCGTTTCTTCAAATGCAACCTATTTTAAGGATATGACCGATTTGTATGGGTAATTCTGTGCGATGGACCCTTTGCGAAAGCAGCAACGACAGCGGTTGCGAATAAAAAGAAGAGTGTATAATGTAGCTGGACCAAACAGTTTATGGTATGTTTAAAAAAAACCAGCTCAAACACTAAAACCGTGAAACATTACGTACAAAATAGCACCAATAAAACAATATAAATTGCACTATTTAGTGCGAATTAAATTTAATTAGCACTGTTTCACGGTTTTAGTGTTTGCACTAATAATCACACCCCCCTCCCCATGGGGAGGGGGGTACTCCCTTTGTCCAAGTGGTAGGGGTGATCGACGGTCCTTTTAAGGTTGAAAATATTTCCAAGAAAGATGTTGTCCAGTCACTGATTAAACAATATTAGCACACTCACTTTTTCGCCAGTTCAGTTGTGCCTTTTAGGGGTTGTTTTCAAAACCGACCACCAATCACCCCTACCACTTGGACAAAGGGTGTCTGGGTGTAAGTATCTAGCAGAGTATAGTCAACCTCAATGCCAGGGTTGTTATCATGGAAAAAAATATAAAGAGAATGTATAATGTACATGTACATTGTCCAAAGAAATAATAGAAATACTTTCCCTTGTAACAAAGCAAACCATTACATATTAAACAAGAACTCAATGTTTGTAAAATCTGATCTCTTCCTATAGAGTTTTCACAGCATCCATCTTGTTGGACATATTGTTGGACAGGAACAATGAACATATTGTTGCATATTGTTCCCAATTGAGAAAAACAAATTGTTTTGTCCTACAAGATGGCCACTATGAAAGTCCTCCATTGTTAATTGAAATTTCTCCCAACAAAAAGGCATCCTGCTTTGAGATGACATTCAAGCCTTGATCACTTAGCCTTTTTTGCTGCCAGCCTTCAAAGCCAGACAGTCAATTTCAGTAGCCATGTGGCCCAGGGTCTGTATAAAACTAAATTACTGTCCCAATATGAATAACAGTAAACAGATACAATGCTTCAACTGTAACAAATGCTATAAAATTACCAAAAATGTATTTTATCAGAGTTTACCAAAACCTTGGCAGTCTCTAAGAGAGCTTTGAACAACTTCCTTAAATTCATCATATTTTTGATAGTGGACTGGTAGATACAGCCTCAAGTCACAGATCGACGATGTTGGCCTGCATCTACAGCCATCTTTACAACCATGTACAAATGACACATGGATTTCCTTGGGAAATCCTAAGGGAGGGACCTTGTTTGTTCCTGTGATTAATTTTATCAGGTCTTTCACATTTGCTCCATGTTCCTTAGGTTCCTGTGTATTTTCTAAAAATAATTATATTAGCAATCATTTGTCCTTCACATTTTAGTTAGTAGTAAGTTACTACAAGAACACAAACACAGCAATGCTGTAAGTGGTTTTGTGATTATGAGAGGGGGAGGTGGGGTATCATAGGATTGTAGTCATGGCAATATATCCTAATATAAAACATCTACTGTACATACCTTCATGATCATAGTGAAGAGAATTCACCAAATCAGCCAAATGTTTAAAGATATTTACTTCCAGATCTTTTGCACTTGACCAATCATCACTGTAGGTAGGGTGAAGTAATTCCAAGAACTCATCACAGGTTATGTCTACCCATCCCTTTGGAGTAAACACACTTTCCAGCTGCAAACTGTATTTCTTCATGAGATCAAGAACTCCAAATAATTGTAGCCCTTGTGCAAGTTGTTCTATCATGGGTAATTTGGGTTCCAAACAGCCCTTGATCAACACTGACCTGAATATTGAATTGAATATAACAATTTACTGTAATTTACAAAATGAACTAGACGTTTTAATAAGTGTTCACTCATGCCCTGGTGCGATTGAGCACTGGGATGCAACCACTAACAAAAAACAAACAAAAAAGACAATCTCCAATTTAAGACTCCTGCCCCGGCCTTTGGCCTGGGCACGAGTAATTACTATCATACTGGTATATGCTCAAGGTACTTTTAAAAGGCCTGGTTCAAAAAGGCAAGTTGGAAAATCACATTTCTTGTAATAACTCGCTGCTCTAATTTACTTAGGCACTCATATTTAGGCATAAGGTTATATACAAGATTTGAGACAATTTGGATCTAACAATTGTGACGTCATGTGGTCACGTGACCTTTAGGAGGAAAATATAGTTTTTCTTAAATGCGGTCGCGAATTCAATTCACAATGAAATACCTTTTACGTAATAGCGTTAAGGATAACCAGTTAAACAAGATAGCGTTTAGAAAACCTCGGAATTATATATAGTTTAAGAGAAAACTACAGAAATATAATCTGATGAAATGGTCACGTGACCTCTTTTCCGAAATATTCTCCTTGCAAAAAGCGGGAGACAGGTTTTCTAAACGAGGGTTAATAGATGATCATAAACGTTATTATACACAATTATTTGCTTTCACTTTCCTCTTAAACTGGCGACCGCATTTTATATTTTGTTTTCAAAATTCTTTGTCACGTGGTTAACCACGTGATACGCTGTTTTGGATTTCATTCACTTAAATGAGTAGAGGATATAAAACTCTCAAGCTGTGCCAAGTTTTGTGATGTTTAGTCAAAATGATTAGACATTATAATTTTTTTTCGTTTTTCTGCTATTTAAGGCTTGAACCAGGCCTTAAGTACCTTGAGATGTTTGTAAATATTATATCAGAGGCACCACATGCATATCAACCACATCATGTCACACTCAGTTATTGATATTAAAACAATATTATGAAAGAAAGCTTTATTGAACTCACTGCAATATAGCAGGCTTTGACATCAAGGTTTCCCGACTTGTAAGACCTCTGTAGCCTATTGCATCTAGAATGTCCATTGAACTGTCCAACTCTAGAAACTGCTGGAGTTCCATGTCTGATGTTATTTCTCCCAGCTTCAATAGAAAAAAGATACAAAATTGCAATTTAGCATATATTATTATTGTATTTATATTAGTAATCTATTACAAAAATATGGTGATAGAGTGCAAACAATAATAATAATAATTAATAATACTATTAAACAATAAAAGTGTTTAATAGTACTAACTAATTAGTACTACATAGTACTTATTAAAAAGGATTTATTGACAACTAGAGTGCAAATTAGAAAAGCTTGAAAACTAAATAACTAATTAGTACTAAATAGCACTAATGAAACAATAGAAAACAATAGAAATAGCACTATTTAGTACTATTTAGTAATAGTACTATTTCACGCTTTTCTTAATTGCACGCTAGTACTATTTAGTATTATTTAGTAAGTTATTTCATGCTTTTATTGTTTGCACTCTAATAATAAATTATTATCATCATCATTGATATTATTGTGTAATACTATACAATATCAGTGGCCTTGTTATATAAATATACAAATTCAAGCCACAGGTGAAAATCTTTGAATCTCAAACGTACAACATGGCCAGAATATTTATCTTGCAGTTGCAGTCAGGTTTACGGTACAAAGATCGCAACGTTTCTGATTAATACTGATGAAGGCCATTGATTAATGGCCGAAACGTCTATATGAAAAAACCGAAGTCAGAGACAAACACTGCATAATCAATAATGTATTGCCAGAATATTGTATATTAATTATGGAATGCACTTGCACTCATTTGCAGAAATGTATTATTTTATACATTGAAATATCTAATGAGATGCAAAATGTGAAGCATCACTTATTTTCTTCTAATATATCAGAATCATCAATTTTAGATTAGTTTCGCATCCAGCAAGGACAACACAATAATTTTCAGCACTATTTTGTGCTTAAACAGTTATGTTCCACATTTTGCATCTCATATACTACAACGTTTCTGCAATTGAGTGCTTTGATGTTATTTTGAATACATCAATAATTATTATTGTAAATATAAGGCTTAATAATTTCACCAGTGGTCCTCAAGATGAATAAATTTGCAATATATGCAAATCAGGACAATTTTGTATCATATTTGCAAACCCCGACATGCTTGTATAACAGTTGATTTCTATTGTCTTGTTAATGAATTATTATTTAAATAACTTTGATAATATATAATTTAGAAAATTAATCCCAAGGCTGGTTCATCTTACGTGAGTTTCAAATTCACTGAGTTTTTCATCTTTAATGACTTGGTCTGTTAGGTCAGTTTTCTGAAGACCATAGCATAGATATTGATAAACCCAAGGTTCCAAATATCCTGGCCCAGGGCCTCCATGGGCTAATGAGGATGCAAAGACTTCTCCAGCAATTTTGAAGGCCTGACTGGCCAAAGCCATTGTACTTTATTTAAATAACTTTGATAATATATAATTTAGAAAATTAATCCCAAGGCTGGTTCATCTTACGTGAGTTTCAAATTCACTGAGTTTTTCATCTTTAATGACTTGGTCTGTTAGGTCAGTTTTCTGAAGACCATAGCATAGATATTGATAAACCCAAGGTTCCAAATATCCTGGCCCAGGGCCTCCATGGGCTAATGAGGATGCAAAGACTTCTCCAGCAATTTTGAAGGCCTGACTGGCCAAAGCCATTGTACTTTATTTAAATAACTTTGATAATATATAATTTAGAAAATTAATCCCAAGGCTGGTTCATCTTACGTGAGTTTCAAATTCACTGAGTTTTTCATCTTTAATGACTTGGTCTGTTAGGTCAGTTTTCTGAAGACCATAGCATAGATATTGATAAACCCAAGGTTCCAAATATCCTGGCCCAGGGCCTCCATGGGCTAATGAGGATGCAAAGACTTCTCCAGCAATTTTGAAGGCCTGACTGGCCAAAGCCATTGTACTTTCTATCGGTACATATCCCCCTTTATCCGATGAAAATAGGTACATTTTAATGGCCTCTATGATTTCTGTTTAATAAAAGCAAGAAATTATTATTATTATTATTATTGTTAAAATTATTATAAAGATACATCATTTCCCAAGAATAATCAAAAAATCTAAAACAAAATAGATCACTATTTATTATTACTAAAAAATTGTAATCTTTCTTGAGCTGCTACCTTATTCATACTTAATTTCAAAGGTATCGTAATGTATGTATAAATTCCATGACATTGTTTTGTGAGCTTTTATTACACAAACCTGTAAAAAACTCCCGTGTAGGTCCCCCACCGTCAACCGCTGGCTCTCCAACAAATTTGACATAAATAGCTTTCTTAGGATTTATCCAGGGCTTTTTTCTAAGAACAAGATAATCTTCCCATATATACTTTCTTCGGATGTGCATCACAGTTGGTGGTTTCTGTACAAGCTTGGAACAACTTTCCAAAATAGTTTTGACACTCACTTGCTCCTGGTCTTCGACCTTTTCTAATGCTGCCACATAAAGCTCACTTCATTCAGGGACTGGCTGAGCGACATTTTGCTCCAAACCTGAACCAGGACCAAGTACCAGCAACTCGTAGAGAGATACCTCCGGTGCCCTCGACCTCTCACAGCATAAGTCGGCATGTATTTCGATTTGTGTTAGAGGGAAGCGCTCGTTGCAGGTTGGGCATGTGGAACAAACACGATTGGTGGTGCTGGTAGCCGCGGTTGATGTGTTACTGGCAGAGGCAGAGGCAGAGGCAGAGGCAGAGGCAGAGGCAGAGGCAGAGGCAGAGGCAGAGGCAGAGGCAGAGGCAGAGGCAGAGGCAGAGGCAGAGGCAGAGGCAGAGGCAGAGGCAGAGGCAGAGGCAGAGGCAGAGGCAGAGGCAGAGGCAGAGGCAGAGGCAGAGGCAGAGGCAGAGGCAGAGGCAGAGGCAGAGGCAGAGGCAGAGGCAGAGGCAGAGGCAGAGGCAGAGGCAGAGGCAGAGGCAGAGGCAGAGGCAGAGGCAGAGGCAGAGGCAGAGGCAGAGGCAGAGGCAGAGGCGAGAAAAGAAAGATGTAAACCTGTCCTGCAGTTCTGAGGCTGTCATTTCACTTTATATCTCGACTGCAGTGGCCACCAGCTTCCCAATATATAGCTCCTCCCTGATTTTGCCACGAGGAACGGTAGTGATGTTGGGGTTGGGCAAACGGATGACATCTTTTATAACAGGTACGGATGGATTCGGCTTCCTATTGTACGGTTTCTGTCGGTTTTTTCTTCCACTTCCAGTTTGACTTTGAGAGGTCCCAGATTGAGAGCTGCAGGCGTTTGGCCTTCCTCTTCCTCTGGTACTGGGGAAAAGTTGACGTAAACTACCATTTACATCTTGATTTACACCTTCATCTTCGTTTTCCTTTCCTCCTCCAGAGTCCTTGTTTAAGGAATCCACAAGCGAGGTCAATCTTCTGATTAAATCGTCATGCGATTGACCGTACGAGTGCGCCATTTTATTTTGCTTGGAGAATTCCCTCCGAATTAAAAATACCACGTGACTTTGATGGATTTGACCGCGGTAGCCTGGATCCCAAGGATAATATTGCGCAACAAGTTTTATTTGAGGAAAGAAGTATTATATTTGCGAACAAGTTTTAAATATTTGCATATAGGTATTACATAATGTCATTGATTAAAGAAAGTCGTGCATATGGATTTTTGTGGCTACTGTTGCTTAGCAACGAAGCCACTATGCCACCGAGTGTGTAAGTCCGTAATGTAATGTAACAATAGAATCTTCGGATAGAGTTCGGGGCCAATCATGAATCGAGGGTTATTAGTCGAGCGAGCGGATGTAGCGGGCGGTCGACAATCAATCGACGACTTCGACAATTCGGATTGTCGACATTCTGTTGATTGATGGAAACGTCGAAGCTACGTTTCGGAGTTTCCATGTGGTCGCCATTACTCCAGAACATACCAAAGACCAGTGACAAACAATATGACGTCCATTGACGAAGCGTTTTAATTTGCCTTGCAGCGAAATAATTTCATATCAACGAGTATCAAAGAGTTTAACTGGGCAATACACTAAACCAATACACTAAACACGGCTGCCAGGAAGACTAGTAAATCGTGTATGTGAATTCATTTCCTAACTTTGCAATGTTCTTACGTAAATAAACAACGAAACATGAGCCTGGGAGTGTCGAGTCGTTGACAACCAGCGAACATGAATAACGAATAACTTTATATGATTGGCTAAACACTTACAATTGGAACGGAATGTACAGCTTGGGTAAGCAGCCGTGTCTAATAAATTAATTACGAGAAAATTTACCAAAATCCTTTGCAGTCTGGGAGTGTTGACTGTTGCTTCGACTGCGACAACGATTTTTGAAATAGGTGTATATGTTTATCCATGCTTTTCACCAACATCCTAAAGGATAGTGAGATTGTAGTACGATGCGGTTTTCACAATATCTCATTACACTTTAATAATAATAACAGTTTTATCTTGACTACTAGACAAGGTCAATCAAAAACACTTCTGCAGTTCTCTTTTTACTCCTATTATTAATATGAGCATGTGATATTTAATATAATTCTAAACTTTATTACTAACAGTAGCCACATGCAGTCCTAGACTGCCTATTTTCTTGTAATAAGGCAAGTTTTTCTGCTAATAAAAACTTGCCTTATTACAAGAAAAGAAAACCATATACATAAAGAACAATACCCATGCAAGTCTTAATGAACAAGACACATCCATGCCGCTAAGCTTATATTTTATATGTTTGAGTTTCTTTACATACAGTAAATCAATGTTCGTAAAATGCAGTTACTTCTTGTAGTTACCTTTATATTATTATTTATTGTTCTCTTCAGGGGAATGCCTAAATTTAGACAAAGAAGGTTTACAGGAGGATGACCCAAATTCTGGTTCTGATGATGAGGAAAGTGAGAAATAGGCAATGGTGGAAAAGAGGAATCATCCAACTGAGAACCACAAAGAAAGTGATGATAAATATCAAACAATAGATATCCAAGACCTATAGGATAGAGTAGTTTATTCACTACAGTCTGTTGTGGACAATCAAAATGAACATTTTATATAATATCTACTCAGCATACTCGAGTTAAATTTACAAATGAAATGAATAAAGTAGCAATGTTACTTTACACTGATCACTAGAAATAAGTTTTATGTCACAGATTGATGGCACTTAACCCGTGAAACAGATATTAGCCAAGTTTTTTAAACAAGTGATTCATAAAAACTACAATTTTACAGAATATTAAATACAAGAATTAGCCAAGTAGATTTTTCTAGACACTAATTCAATTCACCTTTCCCCTTATGACATAATGATACCACTACTACCAGAATCCTTTTCGTAGCTTCTTTTGTTATTCTAATTCACCCCATACCTTGGTACTCTCATAGGAGTTAAAACATAAGAATAAGAGAATTCGAAAAGGATTCTGGTAGTAGTGGTATCGCTACGTCATAAGGGGAATCGGGAATTGTTTTCTTTTGTTTTGATTGGACTATTAGTCACTAACTATTAGATTTTGTTTCACGGGTTAAGTGCCATCACTCTACTGTAGAGCAGATTTCGTATGACTGTGAAAAACCATGGCGCACGGCACGGCACGGTCACGGCACGGATTATTAGAAATCCTAAATCATCACGGTCACGGCACGACACGGAATCTGCTCTATCAACATTACAACACTGACAAAATTAATTAATATTAATTAATTATAGTAATTAAATTACTAATTCCTATATTTACACTTTTTAGAACAGACTCAGATATGATGAAATCTAACACTACATTATGCTACATGTACAGACACAATACTGACTTTACAATGTAATTTATATTATTATTAAATTTAAGTAATGGTCATTCAGAACCTCAACAATGATGTTGTTTATTACAAGTGATTCTAATAGAGTCGTTTTCATATGAGTGGGAAACCTACGGTACGGTGTTACGGTCACGGTACGGAATCGAAGACATTGTATTCAACCAATCACAGCACGCAAAATCATCGTTCAACCAATCAGAATGCTTGGATACGGCATGATGATGGCGTGATACGGTCACGGTACGGCACAAACCGTACCGTAACTACTTCCCACTCATACGAAAACGACTCTAAGAACATAACCTACAGCAAATAGGTTTGTTACTCAATAGTGTATGCCATGAAAACATATTTAGGATCATTTGGGCACATCTCGTGTCCTGGCATAACAGTTTCAAATCCCATGAACATGAATGTTCTCATCATAGATGCTGTGAAGAGAGGAGGAAACAATACTTCATAAACAAGGGACATTTTGGTCTGATTACTTTTAATCTTAGTTTTATTATTTAGGGCCTGGATGAAAATTACTTTGTGTAACTCTAGTCACCCTCTTTAAATAAATAAAGTGTATTATTATTATTATTATTAATCTAAGGTTTTACCTGTGTCAGGTCTGTCTTTGAGAAGACACACAAAAACATGTGTGCAACTAAGTTCTTCTTCTGCATATTCAAGCAACGACACAAAGCTGGAAAAGCAATCATTTCTTATGTTAGTTAAAAACACATCTAATGTGGTCACTCAATATTTTGGTGTTTTTTTGTTGTCACTGAGATTAGATCAATTGGAGAGCAATCACACAGGCTACACCAATGGCCAAGTATGGCTTACCATTCTTTGCTTCCTGGCAACATCTCCTCTTCAGGGACATGAACATAGAGACGCCCATTAACATGGACTGTACACCATTCTGCCACTTCATGGTCACCGGTCCTCACACGGAAGGAAATAAGCTCTGCTTTAGGGGGTGGAGAGCACTCCTTCTCAGGATCCTTCTCAGGATCTTTTCCCTAATTGGATAATAAGGTATATTGTCAGATGGTTGTAGAAAGATTAGGGCTTGACAAGGGATCATGAAGAAATTGGACATGTCATTTTAACAATGTCAATTACTCACTAAGAAAAGTGTGTAGAAAGATATAATATTATCCTCTTCATTATCTCCACCCCCACCGCCATCAGCTGAAGATAGTCCTTCCTCGAAGCGGACGTCAGGAATACCACTCCAGCCATTGTCGCAGGTGATAGATACGGTACATTTTTGGGTCCCTAGTGGTGCAACATGGCAGCTTAATTTCAATACAAATATTTATCTTACATAGTGTTGGATCTAGGACGTGACCTTGGAGGATTCCCATAAACGTTTCCCTGATTGAAGCATATTTTTGGAAAAATAAGGGCCAGAAAGGCATTTTGGGAGGCCGCACGTTCTTAGGATATTCCCATAATTTGATAACAGTTGTTTTATACTTCTGATTGGACTACCCTGATTATAAATGAAGGTGTCTATCTTATAAACCTGTGTCCATCTCAAACCATTGTTATGCAATATTGTAATAAATAAATCCATCATCAATGAGTTAAAGCTATTTAATCAATCAAAACCTTGATTCAGACACACTGTATGACGAATCGCTCGCACACGGAGCTAGCACGTGCTTGAAACAGTTTTTCTTTCAAACTTTTTCCTTGTTTTTGGATGTTTTTGTAGCTACTGCCTTCTGGGAAGACGTAGCTACTATGCCATCGAGTGTGTAAGTAAGTGAGTCCGTAAGTGTCCAAATTTTCGGGTTGACTCGGATTCGTTCGGAAAATCCGATTGAAGTGAGTCGAATTACTCAAACGAGAGCGATCGAAGACGAGTGAAGACTAGAACTGAAACCTTTTCCCGATGATACCAGATGTATTTTTGTTCTATTCTCGTCTCGACTACCCTGGTCCCAGAGGCACTGTAGGTCAGTGCCTCTGGGACCAGGGTACGTCTTGACCGGCGTTTTATTTGACTTCTTATCGATTGCAACGTCCAAGCTACGGATACGTTCTTCCATGTGCTCGATGTGTGATATTTACGGAGTGTGTTTACGTTACGAGTGAGGTAAAGTAAATAGACTCTATTTAAGCTTACAATGATCAGTTTGTGCTTTTCTGCATCAGTACAGTAATCAAGCAATGTGTCCAGTGTTTTCTCATTAATAATTGTTCAGGTTTTTTGACAGTCTTTATATAATTTCCACCAGGCAAACGATCGCCGAACCAAGGTGGTTGTTCAGTTGACGGCCACGATGGTCTTCTAGAGTATTAAAACAGACATTACAGTTCTATTATATATGTTCTCTCAAATAAATGATTGTTACGATTACCAAATTAAATGTTCTTGTTGATTAAATTTTAAATGACAGTTATTTTCGTAGTTATTCTCTTCGTGTAGACCAAGGGAGCTGTGCCAGTTCGGCGGAAATGCAATCATTAACCATTTATTATTAAGTTATATTTATTATCATTTTTGTTACACTAATATCACAACATTTTCTTTTCACATTACATTTCTTTTCTCCATAATTTATTTCCTTCATTTCTCTCCTTTATCGATTTTAATATATTTTTTCTCTTGATCATTTCCTAACTCATTGTCTATTCGTTTTATTACTGGCTTCACAGCAGTAGCTACATGCAGTCCTAGACTGCCTATTTTTATATATCGACAAGAGGTCTGTAAAAGCAAAACGTTTTACGTAAAGCAAAACAAGTTTTATAAATATCAGACAAGTTTTATACATTTTCACAAAAGTATTAAATGTATGTAAAAGTTTTATTTTGAGTGAGACAAGTTTTATATATTTGCACAAAAGTATTACACTAGGCAACAGAAGTTTTATATATTACAAAGAAGTAGTATTGAAACAATCGGCATGCCATACGTTTTGTACTAAGCGCCCCTCTAAGAAACGTCCCCCTCTAACATGTCTAATAAGCGAGGAAGTTGACATTGAGATCTGAAATATCGTTTCTGAAATACTGCTTTCTTGTCTTTACGATGTACGTACGGTACATTAACTTTTGTTTATCTGACATACCATTGTGTTCCATTTCATATTGCACTATTTATTAACAATACATTGATACTATTTACAAACTACACTCATAAACTAGATAGTGGTATTTTGTTTGCGTAGTAAAATATTATCTTATAATCCATTCTATAGCAATGCACTGCACTATTCAAATATTGAGAGGTGCATTTCTTCCCATCTACGGTTAATAACACTGATCGACAAATTCTCGATTCTGATTGGCTAAGAGCAGTGCAATTAAACGTTAATTTGCCCTGCCGTGGAAACTACAAATAACGCATTCTAAACTAAAATGCGTTTTTCCAAAACTCATAAAATCGAGCAAAACACAGACACGGCTCGTAATTATGGAGTTTTCTCAGTGTAAACAATTGGATTTGTACGAAATTTGTTTTTTCTCGGTAAGATTCACATCTTTTATGAGGGATTTTGTAGAAAAATGAATAAAAATAAATATCGATTCTTAACCGAATAGTATAATTTAAAGAAAACCGTACTTGTAATGTTTGGAAATCGTTCGTACTAAAAAAAAGTTTCAAAAAACGATGTTGTAAATGTGTAGTTAGTGCCGAGACCCCAAAACCCTCACAACTAAAACATGTTTTGAAAAAAAGCTCACTATTTTGTCGAGTACATAGCCATTTTCACAAGCTCATGAAAAGGTTCCAAAGTTTGGAACCTTTTTCTAAACTCATGAATATGTCGAGTGGATAGCCATTTTCACAAGCTCATGAAAAGGTTCCAAAGTTTGGAACCTTTTTCTAAGCTCATGAATATGTCGAGTAGATATCCATTTTCACAAGCTCATAAAAAGGTTCCAAAGTTTGGAACCTTTTTCTAAACTCATGAATATGTCGAGTAGATAGCCATTTTCACAAGATCATAAAAAGGTTCCAAAGTTTGGAACCTTTTTCTAAACTCATGAATATGTCGAGTAGATATCCATTTTCACAAGCTCATTAAAAGGTTCCAAAGTTAGGAACCTTTTTCTAAACTCATGAATATGTCGAGCAGATAGCCATTTTCACAAGCTCATGAAAAGGTTCCGTATAATACAGCAAAATATACATCCAAGAATATTTGAAGTTATTTTATTACGTAAACATAATTATACAGAGCAGTCTGCTTTGCCATATAATATACCGTCATTAAACGGGTAACTTGTTTGAGAAACATCCTGAAATCAAAAGCACAGCAATACTGCAAAGATAAAACAGCTTCAATTAAATAAACTGAGTAATTCATAAGAGTCAATTATTAGCAAATTAGTTCATTATTTAGTAAACTATGCTAGCTGTCGAGTGTAATTAATGTTCAGTCGTTTTTAAAACAGAATTTGTACGTCCTTACTGCATCTCGTTCTCTTTGTTTGCCTCTCTTTAAAAACACTAGTGTCGTATGCTTCTCCTCGATATTGCTAAACTGATCTGTATGAAGATATAGATAAAACTGTTTTAGCTCATAGAAATCCGAGACTGAATATACACATGCATGTATAAAGTTATTTGAACATATGTCGTTATATTGGAATCATCAATGAATCCGACACCTGGATATATATGTTAGTAAACGGTACTCACTGGAAGTTCTGTAGTCCTCAATGCTGCTGAAAGTCTAAACAGAAACGGCGAAGAGCAAAATTAACGGCAAACGACTCTGGCTTGAGACTAGCAGTGACCTGGACACATGACGTGAACTCGGGGCACTAGCTAATTATGCTAAAACCGTATCCGGCTCAAATTCAATCCAGCCAATCACGACAAGTAACTTTTAATCCTTAGGCATACAAAGACACATGCAGTGAGTCATGTTTGTGCTATGAAGATCTGGTACAATTTGATATATTTTGCCGTTTTGGTAACAGCATTGAGGACTACTTCCAGTGAGAACCGTTACTAACATATCCAGGTATAATTCAAAACATGATGATTCCAATATAACGATATGTAACGAACGCTACCCATGTTTATACATTCTTTAATGCCCGTCGGTCGTTGATCTGTCAAATCACTTTATATTTATATGAGCTATAAAAACAGTTTAATTTGATCTGTCTTTATACAGATTAGCCACATCGAGGAGAAACCTACGAAACTAATAGAGATCTAGAGGCAAACAAAGAGAACGAAATGCCGTAAGAGCGTACAAATGCTGTTTTAAAGACGACTGTTACACTCGACAGCTGGCGTTGTGTTACTCATTCATGTTGACTGTCTAGATATTTCGCAACTCAGATTATATTTATAGTGATACTTATATCAATGTTAGTGAAGAGATATTTCTCAAACAAGTTACCCGTTTAATGCCGGCCGGTATATTATATGGCAAAACAGACTGCTCTACATAATCATGTTTACGCAATAATAATAAATAACTTCAAATAATTTTGGATGTATTTTTTTGCTGTATTATATTTAATGTGACTGCTCTATACGAGTTTATACGGAACTTTTTCCTGAGCTTGTGAAAATGGCTATCCACTCGACATATTCATGAGTTTAGAAAAAGGTTCCAAACTTTGGAACCTTTTTATGAGCTTGTGAAAATGGATATCTACTCGACATATTCATGAGTTTAGAAAAAGGTTCCAAACTTTGGAACCTTTTAATGAGCTTGTGAAAATGGCTATCCACTCGACATATTCATGAGTTTAGCAAAAGGTTCCAAACTTTGGAACCTTTTTATGAGCTGGTGAAAATGGCTATCCACTCGGACGCTCTTTTTTGAGGGGACAAGTTTCCTCATTTTGTGCGGAAGGCAAATTATTGATGTTGAATTTCATGGGCCATTACGGAAGCACTTCAACTGTCATTGCGGTTATAGCATTCTTGCAGGAACGGCTTTATTTTCAGTGAGAAATGTAGAACTCACACTGAATTTTACAACTTTGGAAAAACGCAATTTAGTTTAGAACGCGTTAAATATGTTCATGAATATTATTTAAAGAGCATTCATGCGGTTTTCTCGCGTATTTTGGGATTATTCTCAAGTCGTGCCGTTGTTTTTCAAAAACCCAACGATTATGCAATTAGCTATATAAGTTCATACATTGTATAGATCACTCATTAAATTACTGATGATGGCAGCAGCACTGCCGAAACATGTTTAAATTAAAAATTGTCGGAATCTTTATCAAACTATATATATATATACTATATATACATGTAATAGTACAAATAAAGATTGATTGATTGATTGATTGATTGTATTTTGTCTCGTTCTCAAAGAGTGCATGCCGCTCTTTGAGAACAATAGTGGAGGGGGGGGGGGGGGGGGGGGGGGGGGGGGGGGGGGGGGGGCAGTATTCTACAATTGCTCCACTGTTTATTACTGAAAGCATTCTCCATCGAGGCTGAATGCAAAGTGAAGTATGGAGTTTCCATGCTCTTATGCACTTTTTGATTCTTCCCCGGCAAAATTCTATGTTTGTAGTTTATCAACCACCATATTGTTACCACCACGGGTAGATCAGTTGAAAACGCTGAAAAACTCGAGCATGATACTAATAATAAATAATTGTCATAATAAACATTGTCTTGCAATAGTAATTTTGAAATGCTACGCTAGTGAAATACATTATATATGTTAAATACTTGATATCGTGAGGATAATATTTACCTCGACTTACGTGTTGTTAATGATGATTAACCACGTGCACAGTCTATGATTCTTTAAAACACGAGGACGCACTATAAAAGGGCATCGCTCCGCCCATAATTTTTGAATAATAATGAGTTTCAATATGGCAGACGACAATGGTTGAACATGGCTGAACAAAGGGGTAAAATGATTTTCTTAATAAAGTCACATTTAAACAGCAAAGTTAAATAATGAAGAAATTGTAATTTTACGTCTAAAACAGTTATAATAGACGGACGTGTCAATATTTTTCGTATTCGGTAGTTACAAGAGACCATGAGGGACAGAGAGGGAGTCTTCCAGTATAGGGTCTGGGATATCTTAATTTCACTAAATCTATTTTTAGAATGCGGACGTCTGAGTAAACTAACTTCCGGTTCAAAGCAGATGTAAAAATTGTTTTTTTTAGTCCGAGTATTTTGACTCTGATTTTGACTGAAATCATCAGAAAATCATCGCAATAATTTATTTTATATGGAAAGGAGTTGTTTAAGTTCGAACAGAGGCCAAAAGTCGCCTTGTGTTGTGGTCTGTAGGATTGAATGAACAACAAAAACTAAACGCCGAAAACTACTGCATGCCAACTCAACAAGAAGGTCGCTGCATGAAGAAGGTCGCTGTTTGTACCGCTTTCTTCTTGGTGTTCTGCTTTGAACAATTAAGAAAAAACATTCCCAAGAATAGATGTAATCGATTTGATAGTGCATTAAAGACTAAATCCGATGGAAAACCTAAGGATAAAGTCGTGAAAATTGATGGTTTTCCAAAAAGGCTGTTGATTGTTGTAGCGGTGGATACAAAGCTGCCGAGCCGAAGACTTTCAATGACGTATTTTCGTCTCTTTCGTCAAACTATTTCGTCAGAAAGTGACTTCAATTTATTCTTGGATGTGCATCGGGAAAGATTTGTCACAAGTAGTCAGCTAGAATTTCTTTGGCACGCCCCCACATTTTAGTACATACAAACATGGGCTCAAATTCAAGGTTTTTTGCAATTTTCCTCGTATAAATGCATATAACTAAAAAGTTAACGACGGGTTTAGTTTGTTTGATCTTTCGTGGACCATATTATTTGGTTATAATTGAAATTCGATGCAAAAAAGTACCCATCGCACAGAATTGAGTGTCACATCCGGGATAATTGATGAAAAATACTCGTACCCAATCGCCCAGACGATAATATTCATCTCACGGCCAGCAAATTTTACAGTAAAAACTCTAAAAGTCAGTTTTTAAACCACTGTTTGGAAAAGATCGAGTGTTCTACAATGAATTGTAACAACAGAAAATAAACTAATAACAATCACATATTACTGCCTTACTTTCTGATTTGGATTAGGTTTTCGTCTTCATGCGACTTTTTCAGGGCAATTTCTGCTCCGGTCACTTGATATTTGTATGGATTTCGTGCACTGTAAAAGATTGATCGAGTCATGCCGCTTCACGATAGAAAATACAATAATTGTAACAACGGAATATTGGTGCCCAAACATTGTATTATTACTTACGAAATCTAGTTTTTGCTCAGGAACTTTTCTTCTTGCGACTTTTTTAATAAGTCTGTTGTGCTCTATGTAGCAGCTCAGAACCGAACACGCCTTTTCCGCGGCTGAAAACGTCGAAATGTTCGACGATTTTCTTGGTACGAAAACTCTTTCGGTCGCCATTTTTCAAAGCCCTAGCAGCCTAGCCTCTGTTCCTATAGTAACTAAACGTCTAGCGCCAGTTTCTTTTAAATCCACGGAAATATTGGACCGATAACTTCGCGAAATATGGGGCATGGACTGTCCGAGCGGAGACTGGTAACCATAATAGAAAATTTCGCGCGAAATTTTAATTTTTAGCGCTTAAAAATGCCGGCTTTACAAGCGTTGGATATTCTTTCTGCTTTCGATGAAAGTACCTCTTTAAAAGTTAGTCCCCTGTTCTTAAATGTCATTCCTTCATCGGCAAAAGAAGCAGAAACCTACTTTACAATAGAAATATCCGCTGAAGCCTTATGGATTTGGAGGAATCTGACTTGGCATGATTATTTCATCTCCCTTAATGTAAGTCTGCAGCCACTGGGATACAGAATGTCCTCCAGTATTGAGTCAAAGATAGGCAACCATTTGCGGGCCATGACACACCGCTTTGTGAAACAAGTGAAAACATTCAGTAGTCACAAAAAGAAAGATACATTGGCACAGAAATGGTTTTCCATCAGATTGCTGGATAGCGAAATCGTATCAGTGCCATCGGATGTCATGCAAAAAAGAGAAGAAGAAATAAAGAAGATTGCAAGGGATATGGAAGAATTAAATGAGAAATTGGATGAAAAAAACGAAATTGTTGTGCAACTTCTAGAAGAAGGATTGAAAAACGCAAATCACATCAAAGAGTTGGAGCAAGTAAATATATTAGACAAACAAATGAGTAACAAAGGCAAGACTATTGAAGGTGTTAAACACAGACAACAGCGTCGGAAACTTAATGAAGTCAGGTACTTTTGAATCAGTTCATTGAAGTTATGACAGTATAGCAAGTACTAGCATTAGAATAGTGGGGGACCCTCCATTTTGTACAAAAATATTCCTCTGTATTTGCACCCCTCTAAAATATGAATGCTTCCTTACAGTCATACATTGCTAAGTATCTCATATATAATAAATAAATAATAATAATAATAATAATGTCGGTTCTTATATAGCGCATTTCATGTCTCAATGCTTTACAACCGATGGAGGACTTTTTCGTATTATTATTATTATTATTATTATTATTATTATATTATTATCCCCTGCCTCCTACTACATGTAGCTATAGCTGCATTTATAAGCAAGCACTTATAACTGGGTCACCTAATATAAATCCGAAGAAGTTAAATACAAAGTGAGATGCTTATATTAACTAATATTTATAATTTAACAATAAGAGATCGAGCCAATGCTGCATTATGGTTTGCCGAGACATATGGACTTATGCCAAAGAGCCTTACAATGGAGGAAGGAGGGTCAAGAAAACAGCACACAATTAATCTTGGTAAGACATGTACATGCGGTGATGATATATGAAAAACATGTACATATTATATAAATAATATAGTCATGGAATTTGTAATAGTTTATTTGTAAAACATATATTACACAGTTAAGATTCATAAGAATTATCATATTTATATTCCAGATCAAGATAAACCTAACAAAGAAAGCCAAAGCACACCACCGGTTTCTCCAACACAAGTCAGAGAAAACTGTAGTAGTGTTACATTGACTGATACTAGTCCAACATCATCCAAACAATACAAGACAACTAGATTTGATAGCATGCCAGATGAGGAAAAGGAGACAATCAAAAGTCTTACCTTTATCTTGAACAAGTTTGGTGTGTCGTTAGAGGCATATCATGAAATAACACAGCTCCCCGGTAATAAGGAAATGGCTCGGTCATATATGGTAGAAGGATGTCAATCCTACTTTGATGACCAGCTAGAAGTTACAAAGACTCCTGGACCATTTGAAGGGGCTGAACTTAATTTGAAAGTGCTCTTGAAGGAAGCTTTAAATAACCATGTATGTTTGCCCAAGTATTGTGTGACTATCTGTTTGCTTTAATTAAATGACACTGATTTAAATAAGATTAAATGTACATATACCACAAATATGTGTAAATTATTAAATGATTTAACATATATTTTAATATTGAAGGTCAATAACTCTGACATCCAGGATCCAGAAAAAATCACTTATAAGGTAAGTATAAAATGTAAATAAAGTCTTTAATATGCAATACTTTACTAGAATACTTTTTGCTAGCCTTATTATATTTAGTTATTTATATGGACACAGTAATGCACATGCACTGTATATAAGAATGGGAGAATGTCTTTTATTATAATTATTTGTTAATGATCATCTAGGTGAAAGTTAGTGGAGACGGGGCAAAAATGACAAGAAACAGCAACCTTGTTGTATTCTCCTTTGCTCTGCTTGATCAAGGTGGTACTGTGATGTCAAGCACTGGTATAGTAATGTTAATTATAACAATGTTTAATATTCACACATAAAGAAATTAACATTTTTACAATACAATATCCCTACATGTATTAATTTGTATTTATTATCTGTACATGTGGTATATATAATCAATAAACCTTAGTTTTTGCTCATTAATTATATCATATATTTGACACATAGGTAACCACACAATAGCTATAATAAAAACAGCAGAGAGCTTTCACAACCTGAAGGAATCATTGGCCAATGTTGTCTGTGATGTAAATAGCTTGCAAAAAGATGGTTTCATTGAGGTTGAAGGAAAAAAGCTTAAGCTAGAATTTTTTCTTGGTGGAGATTATAAGGTACAGTTAAAACTGACACAATTTGAGATATTATTGGAATGTTATTGGAATGAAATTAAATGGATCTGCATTAATTCTACTTTATACAGTTTCTTCTCCTTTGTCTGGGAATGAAGCAAGCAACATCAAACAATGCGTGTATTTATTGCAAAGTTCACAAGCTTCAAAGGTATTTGATTTTTTTTGCTTATACTGATAGACAGAGCTGATAACAGTCGAACTGAACTAGCTGATGTTATTTTAATATTTCTCTGAGTATAATATTATCTCTCCTAATAAGAAGTAATACAAATAATTTATTTACTACTTTAAGTACATTTGTAGCTTAAACTAATCAGTACACAGACTGCATAAAGATACTTTGTATTTATATTTTTCATGTTTATATCTTTTCAACAGACAAGACTTAACTAAACCATTGCAATACTATGATTCCCCCGAGATGAAACGAATCCTTCATCCCGAGTGGTATAAAGATCCAGGGTGTGGACACCAGTATATATTCGACATACCTATAGACCACATAATTATTGATGAGCTCCACATGATGTTGAGAGTGACTGATAGGCTTGAACATGCTTTAATCTATGATGCCATCGACTGGGATGAGGTTTGGCAAATACACAAGCACTTGTGTTACCTAGCTTTGCAAATTATGTTATTATATTATTAGCATTAGTATCATTATTATTATTATTATTATTTAATTAAAAGTTTTTATATGACCTGAAAATATGTTGACATTTTTTTCAATATTTTTCTTAATTGTATAGGAAGACAATTCAGGCAAACCAAAACATCAATGCCAAGATCTACATTTAAAAACATTAATTAAAGTAATAAACAGCTGTGGGGTGAGCTTTTCTGTTTGGAAAAACAAAGATAACAAGTTAGAATGGACATCACTGATGGGTACCGACAAAAAAAAGCTCTTAAGAAATCTGCCCATGAAATTTGACAAATGTATTAACCCCTCTAAATTACAAGATGTTAGAAAGCTTTGGCAGGTTTGTGATTATTTGAATTGTATACGCACACATAATATTATATATAATGAACTTGGATTTTATACTAATACAAACAACAATGCTTTACTAGCCCTGTTTACTCCAACTAAACAAATACAAATAACATAACATAATTATTAATTAATTAATAACAGTCAATTTGTAATGCAGGACTTTGGTGATTTGTATGACACAATCACAAACCTTCATCCAGACCCAAATGACATACACAACTTTGAGAAAGAGGTAATATTGTTGCAATATAATGATATTTACAGTAAATCACCAAATTGCTGTGCACAGAATTTACAATACAAATCTATTAGTTATAATTGAGTTTACTTGAAAATTTATTTTGAAGGTTATGGATTGGGCTAAGCATTTGATGTCCATTAAAGGAGAAGGCTACAATTGGACCAATCCAATAACCCCGTACATTCACATTCTTGTGTATCATGTACCAGTTTTTCTCAAAAATATTGGTACACTCAAAATATTTACTGGTCAAGGTAAGCATAATTTGATATTGAAAAATAAATAAATACAGCCGATATTCGCATATTGTCTGCCTTTTCTGTACTAACATATACCTCTTATAAAGATTATTATTATTATTTATTTAAGGGGTCGAAAAGAAAAACGATGACATAAGGAAAGCCTATCACAGATCAATAAATAGGTGGGATCCATGTAAATCTTGTCTTGTTGTTGACAAGAGAAAGGAAACATTAGCACATACACAGCGACAAAAAAGGAAGTATGAAAAAAAGAATGACGGTTTTTGGTATGGCGGAGGAAAAGCAGAAGTGATCAAAAATTTTCCTCGGGTTTCACTTCCTGAGATTTCTGAGGACGTGCTTCAGGATATCACTTCTGCAGTAGATAATTCAAACAATCACGAGAAACATTGCTTTGAAAATCTTCAAACCAAATCAGTACAGAGCCTCAGAGATATGCTTTGTCATTTAACTGGTGAGCCAGTAAAAAAGAAAGTAAAAAAAGCAATCTTAATTGACAGTATTCTGTCATTAACTTAACTATCAATACAACTTACAATGTACATATTTATTTAAATATGCATGCACTTATCTTATATATACTGCAATCAACTGTAATTAATATAACTATTATATATACATATACATGTACATACATGCAGTCATTCCCAAAAAGGTTGTCCAGATGAAAAGACTACAATACTACAATAAAGTCACGCGATTCATTATGTATATTCAATTTCCTCTCATGAATTTCAATTGAGATGTAAAACTACACGGCATTGGGAGAACTGAATGTAATGGCGCTAGTATCAATATTGTTATCATAATTTCAGTGTTCTTCAACAATAACATATATGTACATGTACATAGAAGATATTACATGGCCGCGTGGAGATACAGCATTTATCTTCGAGTGTTCAGAAATATATAGAGTGTCATATTTAACAACATGAGAATATAAATTCTCTATCTCCAAGCGGCCATGTAATTTACTTTTAATCATATAACAATCAGTGGTAGAAAACACAGAATTTCTCTTTTAAATTTTACAACAAAAAAGCACACAGCTAGTCAGAAATGGAATCAATGATATCACTCACCACTGGCCAATGGTAGCAGTGTTGACATATAGATTTTATGACATTGCTATCCGTCAGTACCACTGATTGTTATATGATAAATAACATTGTAATATTCAACAATTTAACCAAATCGATCTACAGTGTCCTCTTTCGAAATGACATTGTGAGTTTTTGAATCCATCTTCTTCTAGCCTTTGTTCCGTCTGGATTAAACAGTTGCCTAGACCGACCCAGAAAAGGACGTAAATAGATGGGATATATCAATGCACGTACTGTCCCACGTGCATTGCGGCATCCTCTATCCCATTCCCTTGGGAAATACTTTACAGGAAAGTCCTCTGGACTTAATGCAAAACTTCTGTTTCCACACACATTTCCCTTGCCTTTGAAAAGCAAACGATACACACTGTGTGGAAAAGGAATTATCACATCTGTTTGCAGAGATTCCTTCAAACCACTATCAATCACATTCATTAGTGCTTCCACAGCTTCCTCTACGAAAAATGTTTCTAGCTTTGGCTTTTCAAATTGTCTGCAATAATAAAATGATAAAGACATAAAATTAATGTGATCACTTTATGAATAAACCAATAGTTATTGTTAGTTCACAGTTACGTAAGCTTACATATAAGAATTATATATTTTATTTATAAATGAAGTTTATTAAGCTTTATATGTACATAACATAAGCGAGTATTTAGTGAGTGTATGCTTAAGTTAATTCAGCTCATTACATGAATATTGAATCTGGACATAATATGCATGGTTCTAGACTTGCTTGAGCAACACGGGTTTATCTAAGCGAATGTATGTAAGCTTATAAGGGTCATGCAATTCCGGTTACGAGCGTAAATATAATAAGCTTAATCAGTCAGTTGCAAGCAAAACTCACTGTATTAGTTTCTTGTCTAAAATGTGTGACTCGGGCTCCCATGAGTTAAACTCGGAGCCCCATCCTTTCCATTTGACCAAGAATTCTCTCTCTTCATTCTAAGTTTATAGAACAAAATTGGAATAAATGAAACAGTCGGCTTGTTTGCAAATTTATCTGTTCGATAAATATGCAATGTCCCCGGTAAATATCTACCTTTCTTTCTCTTTTGGCAATCAGATCTTCAACATGATAAATCCCTTGAGTTTTTCTTGTCTTCTTGATTCCTAGATACAATGTTTTCCACTCGTCCGCGGTGCTAAATCTATTTAGATCGCTATAAAACCCTTTTCTCTGTCTCTTTCTGTCCGCCATGTTTTTTTATGAATACTAAACACTTCATTCAGAATCGGCCAATCAAAACATAGCATTAACAATAGCAATTGTTTCTGGCCCAAAGTCATTAGAACTCAGGCTATTCCCGGTCATGACCGACTTCAATGGGCAATTCTGTGCGATGGTATTTTTTTAGTTGAATGGGTCTACCTTCCAAGAGAATTGGCGTGACATGACCTCAAACTGGCCTGTCAGCCCACAAAAATAGCTTTTATTGAAACTACACAGGCCTAGTCACAAAATTAACTACGGATTAGCATAGCCCGCGCATTTATGGACATTTTGATACCAAATACATGTTAGTTCGTAAAATTTTCGCACCGTATTTCGGCCAGTTTTCATAGAGTACGTACGTGAGTTTTCGGTTTTCACGTGACGTCATCAAAAAGCCCCATGAGGAGAATTATTAAAGTATTATTATATTATTAACTGAAGTATGCGTACTGGCCGGTGGACAAAGAAAAC
This sequence comes from Actinostola sp. cb2023, assembly GCA_033675265.1. Taxonomy (NCBI): domain Eukaryota; kingdom Metazoa; phylum Cnidaria; class Anthozoa; order Actiniaria; family Actinostolidae; genus Actinostola; species Actinostola sp. cb2023. The sequence continues at coordinate 36,964 of JAUJYZ010000614.1, read as the reverse complement.
ACCAGTTGATACTTAAAGTGACGAATCGAAGCTCAGTATATAATGAACAAGACGCTCAATGAGCGTACACTCGGGCTTATGACAAGGACAATGTCAGTTGCGTGAGGAGAGACCTGACAATGACTGACAGTTGCGTGACGAGGGAGACTGTATATACATGTATGTGTCGAGTTCATTTGATTTGCCTTTGACTTTGAGTTCATTTGATTACCTTTTGACTTTGAGTTCAATTGATTTGATTTTGATGAGTTCGTGTAAAGGCCCCCTCTCTAGCTTCAGATCCCGAAACGTCGAGTTTGGAATCGAGTTCGAGTTCGGGTTCGAGTTACGGTTCGAACGTCGAATAAAACAAGGACTAAAAATCAAAAGCTGCTTCTGTTAGATTTAAGATGTGACCTCAAGTGACCTCAATGAGTCACCGACACAAATATTCTCCCTTGTCACTGAGCGTCTTCTTCTGTAATAGATCCCTAAAATCTAAGGACGTTTTGATTTCGATTGTATTTTTGCCGTTCTCTGACCTGTTTTGAGCGTGGAAATTCTGTTTTAAATAGCGCTTAACGTGGCGGTTCTAAAATTAGATCGCGTAATAAATGTATGACTCAGACAAGGATCATACAACTGTCATCGTACTGAAAAGAACACGGATTTTCGAACATTGACCTTTCTCGCCTTTGCTTTGATGTAGTTTTGAAGTACGATTTTTACGATTCCTTTTCCTTGTGAATTTTTCAAACGTGGAATAAAATAAACATTCATCGTGAGTTATTGAAAATGATACGTCTTGAGGTTGCATAGGTCAGATGGTTCTGATAACGCACTCACGTTTGTTTTTGTTAAACTTGAAACTCCGGATACGATTAAATACGTCGCATACTTTCGTCATTCTTTAGCCGAATAAAAAAACTACGACTACTACTACTACCGAAAAACGCATTTTCTAACTCGGGCTTCCTTCGGAAGGGCCCGAGTAATGAATGAATCGATGGATGAGTAACTAATGGCTCATGAATTATTAATGAGTTTTAGAAGTGATATTTACTGCATGAGCGGCCGTGTTGTATCGGTAGATATAGATCCGAGCCGTAGGCGAGGATCTATATCTCCGATACAACACGGACGCGAATGCTGTAAATGGCTTCTAAACCTCCATCCCAATTTACCTTCATTTAAAACAATATTACACGAAATATAAGCAAATAACACAAGAAAATTACAGAACTTTCTTGAAAAGGTACTTTTGACGTCATTGTCATGCGCAGGATACACCTTAACTCATCCCACATTGGAGAGAGCATTTTGTATTCGTAAGTAGGAAGCCGTAAGGATATTCGTAACTTGCTGTCGGTGCTATGCAAAGGTCAACGATCGAGCGTAGTATCTGTTAAATCAAGAAAATGCAGTCAAGTTCCTATATTGGTGGTAGAAGAGCATGCTCAGTTCGCTTGGCGTTGGAACACGACGTCACAAGAAAAGTTTCGCCATCAGACGTGATTGAATTCCTGTACAGTGAAGCCGCATGCGAAGAAGGGGCGATCAAGTGCGTACAAGTAGACAGGGACGGGTCAATCGTTGTAACGTTCGAGTCTCAAGAATATGTAGAAAAAATATTGGATCTGGGGATGCTGACGATCAATGGTTACCCGGTGGTGGTGTCAAGCGTGGATGCACGGAGGCGGTATGTGAAGATATACTATCTACCATACGAAGTCAGTAATCAACAATTACAAGCAGCCTTATCGGAGTACGGCCATGTTTACCATGTGCGAAGGGATTTGTGCTATGACTTCAAAGAAATTGAGAGTGGGGTCAGAACAGTGACAATGACAGTGAACAAGGAGGTCCCAAGCTTTCTTAAAGTAATGGGCAGTGAAGTCAAGGTCTACTACCGAGGACAACGACAAACGTGTCGCAAATGTGGCAGTGCATCCCACTTTGCAAAAGACTGCCCCAACACGCAGTGCTTTCGCTGCCATGGTTTGGGGCACGTTTCTAGGGAGTGTACGATGGTGGAGAGATGTGAACGATGTGGGGAAGAGGGCCACACAAGCTGGTCCTGCAAGGCGGCGTTTAAATTTACGGCACCAAGTAAGGTCGTGGATTCGCAATCGACCGCAGAAGCGCATCAAGGCAGGCAGCAAAGCCAACTCAGTTCGCCGTTGGGCTTCGTGTTCGCTCCTCCGAGCCAGATATGGAGAACGGCAGAAGTGGAAACACCGATTAAAGAAACGAGTAGTTGTACGGAGGACGCAGAGTCGGGAACAGGAGCAACCCAGGAACTGTACACCCCACAGAGCTCAACAAACACGGTGGAAAGTAAGGGACCGGCGGAAATTGTGGAGGAGATGATCAAGGTGATGAAACATCCACCAAAAGATGATACGGAGACGGATAACATGCTGTCAGGAGGGTCTGATTCAGAGTCGGCGATAGGCGAGGGAGATGGACAAGATAACATGTCGTCGGTGGAGTCGGATATTGAGTCAGATATGGAGGCGGTGTCGGGTACAGCAAAGCGGCCGGCTTCGCCAGTGACGAGCCCGAGGGCAAAGCTCAAGAGGGACATGGAGGAGATTGAGTCGGTAGTCAAGCAGAGACGTTAGATTTTATTGGTAAGCGCTGCTTTAGTTGTTGAAAAGTTTTAGTCGAGTAACTATTTAGCTAGGTTTTTCGTAACTTGAATATTTTTAATGAGTGTAGTATGTAAATGTCTCTGTTAACTTCATGGCTAATTTAAACCTATTGTCTTGTAATGTTCGGGGTGTGGCAACAGTGGCGAGGCGAGATGTAAAATGTCCAGTATTGTCTAAGTGGAATGTTGTGTTTGTACAAGAGTCTTTTGTTTGTAATCAACGGAAAGCTGAGCGGTTTGGAAAGGCATGGAAAGGTAAATGTTATTGGAGTTTTGGTGAGGTGAGGAGTGCGGGTGTAGGGATTTTGTTGAGCGATCGTGTGAGTTTAGATGTTTTGGACGTTCGTCGAGATACTGAGGGGAGAGTGTTGAGTTTGTTAGTCAAATGGGGGAATGTAAGATATACTTTTCTGTGTGTGTATGCGCCAGTGAATGTTAGCGATCGTAAATTGTTTTTTCAAGGGCTTCATGATTATGTGTTTGCAAACTCGTACTGTATAATGGGGGGGGGATTTTAATTGTGTGTTGGAGAGTAGAGATACAACGGCGACGACAGGAACAAATAGAGCTGGGGGCGAGGAATTGAAGACGTTTTTGAGGGATTTTAAATTGTCTGATGCTTGGGTGTCTGTGCATGGTCGTACTGTTTCGTTTACATGGATGGGTCAGGGAATAGGATCGAGGTTAGATCGGTTTTATGTGTCAAAGGATTTAGTGGATGTTGTAACTGGCTGTTTTGTAGAAGTGTTAGGAGTATCGGATCATGATGGTGTTGTGTTGTCTTTGAATCGTAGTGTGGGTTGTAAAAGCAAAGGGCTGTGGAAATTTAATAATGGGTTGTTGGAGGATAGTGAGTTTGTAAAGAGTATGAGAAAGTGGATAAGGCAATATTTAGAACGAAACAAGGGGGAGAGGGTAGGGGTATTTTGGGTCAAGTTTAAAAAAGGGGTCAAGAAATTTGTCATTCGACATTCGGTTGCAAAGGCGAGAGAGAGAAGGAAGAAAAACGGGATAAGATAACTAATGAGATTATAAGGTTGAAAAGGGGCTTAGCTTTAGGGGAGGATGTGGCTGGGAGGATTAGTGAACTGAATGGGGAATTGAAAGCGGTAGTGATGAGAGAGAGTGAAGGTGTGAAGGTAAGGAGTCGTGCGCAATGGATTGAGGAGGGGGAAAGACCGACGAGATTTTTTTTTAACTTATGTGGGGGGCATGGTCAGGGGAATTTTATAGATGTGTTGAAGGATGGAAATGGAACAGAATGGAGTGATGAGAGTGAAAAAAGGAAGGTGATTGAAATGTTTTACAGGAATTTGTTTAAGTTGGAAGATGTAGATGTAGAGGTACAAGATGTATTGTTAAGTAAATTGTCAGCAGTGTTGTCAGATGAGTCGTGTAACAATTGTGAAGGGAGAGTAAGAGTGGAGGAGTTAGAGTATGCAGTGAAGGGAATGGCTAATGGGAAAACACCGGGAGATGATGGGCTATCGTTGGAATTTTATAAATGTTTTAGTGAGTTGTTACTACCTGTAGTGTGTCAGCTGGCAAACGAGAGTTTCGAAGTGGAGAGTTTGCCTGAAGAATGTGTGCGGAGTGTTGTGAGGTTAGCATTTAAGAAGGGAGATCGGAAAGAACTCAAGAATTGGAGGCCGATCTCTCTTCTTAATTTGGATTATAAGATAGTCTCTAAGGCTCTGAGTGTTCGTTTGAGGAGTGTCATGTCAGAGGTTGTGTGTGAAGACCAGACGGGTGGGGTGATGGGGAGGTCGATCACTGATAATTTGAATGTGATGAGAGATGTACTAGATCATATTGATCATACTGGGGAGGGAGGGGTCATTTTGACTTTGGATCAGGAGAAAGCGTTTGACAGGGTGGATAGGGTTTTTTTGAATAGGGTGTTGGGGAGGTTTGGCTTTGGGGCGGATTTTAGAAAGTGGATGAAGGTGTTATATGTGGGTGCGACAGCGAAAGTGATTTGTAATGGGGAGGTGACGGAGAGTATTGTGCTAGAGAAGGGGATTAGACAGGGGTGTTCGTTGTCACCTATGTTGTATGTGTTAATGGCAGAAGTGTTAGCGTGTAGTGTTCGTGCGGAGAAGGGTATATGTGGATTTTTGGTGCCGGGGTCGGGTGGTCAGCATACTAATATTTCTCAGTATGCTGATGACACGACTGCGGTGCTGCGGGATGGGGTGTCAATTAGTAAGTATTTGGATATAGTGGAGTTTTTTGGGCGCGGGACGGGGGCGAGGTTGAATAGAGGGAAATCAGAGGCAATGTGGATAGGATCGTGGAATAATAGAACGGATAAACCATATGGGTTAAAATGGGTAGTGCGAATGAAAGTATTGGGGGTGTGGTTTGGAGATAATGTAGAGGATGAGAACTGGGTGGCGAAGTGTGAAAAGTTAAAGAAGGTATTAGATATGTGGAAAGGTAGATGTTTGTCGTTGAGAGGTAAAGTGTTGATTGTTAAAGTGTTGGGGTTGTCAAAGTTAGATTATGTGGCTAGGGTGTTAACTGTGCCGAGTTGGGTGGTGACTAAAGTGAATTCGTTAGTGTGGAGTTTTGTGTGGAATGGGAAAGTAGAGTTGATCAAAAGGGAAACGTGTTTGTTACCATGTCTGTCAGGGGGGTTGGGAATGGTGGATTTTGGGGTTCGTGTGCGCGCTTTGCATATAGCAAATGTAGTAGGGTGTTTAAATAGGTTGTCGGGTAAAATGTGGTGTTATTTGAGATATTATTTAGGGGTGCGGTTGTCATCGTTACGTGATGATTGGATGTCTTTACGGGATAACTCGAAGCCAGGGGCGGGGTTTTTGTCTAAATATTATAAAGCGGTGTATGCGGAAATTCGTTTGTGTTCAGTGCAATGTTGTGCAGTGGTGAGCAAGATGTATGAGTTCCTAGTAAAGAGTAAGTTGAAACAACCGAGGTGTATGGGATATTGGAGCGATGTGAGTGTAACTGAATGGAAGGATGTCTGGGGGGGGTTTTGTAACAGTTTGTCTGAAAACATTGTGGGGTAGGTGAGGTGGCGTATTGTACAGAGAGTGACAAAAGTGCGTGACAGTCTTGTTAGATGGGGGTATAAGGTGGTGTCTAAGCGGTGTGCAGTATGTGGGAAGGTTGAAACCATTGAGCATTGTTTTTTGGAGTGCAGCCGTGTGAAAAAAGCGTGGGGATGGGTCGTGAGAATAGTCAGAAAGTGGTCACGTGAGTTTGTTGTCAATGCAAAGTGTGTGTTTCTGGGTCTGTTCAAGGGGGAACGTAAAGACTTGGTGATGTTTGTAGTAGAATGTATGTTAAATAATATTTGGTTTTTCCGTAACAGTGCAACGTTTCGTAACAGTATTCGTCCGTATATTGATATTGTAAGAAAGTGTAAGAAAGATATTGTGTTTCGTTTAAGTGTTGAGTCGTATCGTTTGAGTGCTAAGGATTTTCTAAAGATATGGGGGGACAAAAAAGAATTTCTACAGTAAATATGAGTTTTTGCATAACTAATGAGCAAATATGGACAACATCGATGGGCAGATAAAGGGGTTAAGAGTAGTATTAACAAATACTGAGGACACAGTCCTACCTAATTAAAGGTGGAGGCTGGCTTTGAACAGAGAAAACAAAAAATTAATGAATAGTAGAGAATATTGGAAAGAAAGTGAATTTATGCAATTTGTGCATACTAATGAGCAAATATAGACAAAATCAAATGGCAGATAAAGGGTTAAGAGTAGTATTGACAATTACTGAGGACGCAGTCCTGCTTAAATAATATTAACGAATATTAGAGAAAAAAGTTTAATTTATGCAGTTTTGGAAATTGAAAATTTTGGAAAATAAATCGTATAACATGAAAGGGAATAAGAAGTAAATAAAGTAATAGGAGGTACAAGTTGTAAAAAGTGTAAATAAGTAGAAGTATGAGGAGAAATTGTGTAACTGGGTTAGTGCCCATTTGTTTTTAAATCTTATTAAAGATTTTATTAAAAAAAAAAAAAAAAAAAAAAATGAGACCTTAGCAGGCAAGAAGAACTGATTAATAAAACATCAGAGAATGCTTTATTCATCAGTTCTGTATCCGTGTAACAGACACTGATGTTTTATTCATCAGTGTCTGTATGGGGGTATAAAGGTCCATGCACCTGACCAAATGGACAGCTCCCATTGGCCTAATGTCTCATGAATTATTAATGAGTTTTAGAAGGTATTTTTCGGCTCGCCATTGTAAATCCCATGCAGTTCGGACGCGAATATTGTATATTACTTATCGAATCCAACGATGTATAAGTGGATGTTTTACTATAATTTGGATGATAGGAAACAGTTTGGCCGAGAAAATCCAAGTTAAAGTTGAATGCAAATGAGGACGATTCTGTTTCCGATTTACAGATGTCTGCTACGCTTATGATTTCTATTGTATTTCCCTCATTAATTATTCATGAATTCGATAAATAGCGCTATAGGAATGATTAAATTGTATTATTACTATTAGTCATTCAGGGTTCATCAGTTGTGGGTTCACCAGTCTTTAAAGGCAGGTCAGCGGTCGCACCACTAGGCTCCACACCATCAGTCTCTACAGGTACAGCAACAGATGTACCATCGTGCGCCTGCGTTATCATATAGGCAGCGGCTTCACCTCCAGTTTCGACGTAGACGACTTGTCCTCGTGTCTGTGGACATTATTGAGTTTGAATGAATCAGTTTATTATTATTTAGTATACTTTTTTCAAGCATGATCATGAATCTACAAACAGCCACGGGATAAATGTCGTTTACGAGCTAACCCCGTCCTCTTCTTTCATTGGTCATGAAATGCCATCCGTAAAGTTCCGAAAGTAGCGAGGTCGATTTAGCAACCATAGGTAACTGTTACTTTCGGGTGGTCGCTACTTTCGGGTGGTCGCTACTTTCGGGTGGTCACTACTTTCGGGTGGTCGCTACTTTCGGGAGGTCGCTACTTTCGGGGGGTCGCTACTTTCGGGTGGTCGCTACTTTCGGGGGGTCGCTACTTTCGGGTGGTCGCTACTTTCGGGGGATCGCTTCTTTCGGGGGGGTCGCTACTTTCGGGTGGTCGCTACTTTCGGGGGGTCGCTACTTTCGGGTGGTCGCTACTTTCGGGGCCGGAGATCACTTCTTTCGGGGGGTTGCTTCTTTCGGAACTTTACGGGATTTGATAGTTGCATATTGTCTCCCTCTCTGTCTCGAAAATCCTTTATGTCTGCACATCTCAGATTTGCTTGGATTTGCAGTCAAAAATATGCGAATATAAGATATCGGGAAAACTAAGTTTTCTTGAAAAGTATAAAACTGAACATCAATTAAATACGCATTGAAGTTCTTAGAAATCGCAAAAAAAAAAATCAAACGGTTTGGTGTGCATTTGCTTACCATCTCCGTCCGCTGACCACAAGGACCACTTATACAACACATAGTTGAGGCCCAAATGCTGACGCCAAATTCCGCAATCCCCAACAACAGTATGAATATCGAAAGAGCGAGTTTCCCGCCCTCTCGCCACGATGTGTTGAATCCATATCCAGTGATCAGGATACAAGCAAAGATAGACGATATTATTGACACAACCATGTAACTGATCTATAAATAACAGAACAGCGTGAGTCGCTACGTGAACTAGTAAAAGGTAGTTGAAGGTATTTAATTTACTTCGATAACGCGGGGAGTGGTTGCCCAATCTCCCGAGCCAGGGACTCATGTATAGAGCATTCGAAGGTGCGCCCATTTACCCCCTCCCTCCATCGGTGCTCCGTTTTACGGGTATTTAAAGCTGCATTGAGCTACACGGATTAGAAAGAAGTCGAAACAAGGATGTGAGGTCATGAAGAATCGAACCGGGCACCTCTCGTATAGTAGGCCGCGCACTAACCAGCTAATGCCCCGTTCACACCGAGACTAAAACATGTTTTAAAGTGGTTTAACTAAACAGGTTTAGAAAATTATCTACAAACTGCTACGCAACATTTGGCACAAAACTGCTGGTAAACTGTCCTTTGTGTTGCACAGTATAAATACCAGATAGTTTGATTCTTGTGAAATTAGATGCTCTCAGCAGATTATACACCGAATCGAAATATGGCGACCAATTTGAATAACTATTGTTCCTGACTGACCAACCTCGTGTTCACGTGGAAACACAAAAGCGTTTTCACATGAATGAGAGGTTGGTCAGTCAGGAACAATAGTTATTCAAATTGGTCGCCATATTTCGATGCAGTGTATAGAAGCTAGAAAAATCCAGTTTAACTAATTAAAACAACTTTGGGTGTGAATGGGGCATTACCATCCTTGCTCCTAGTGTCAGGTTTACGCATCCAATGTTCCGACAGGAACTCCAATGGGAAACTTGTCCGCCTCACTGAAAAATGCCATATACACCTATTCCAAATATCGTTGTCCGGGCCGAAAGCAACAAGCAACAAGCTGACGACCGCAAAGGACTTTGGGAATCTCCTAATTAATGTATTTATCCGTAGTACTCACTTGAGAAGTTATCCCTACAAGCGTTGAATAGCAATCATTTGGAACTATTCGGCCATTTGAAAATGCATGTTGTCAAAGTGTCTAAGGATGAATAAATGAATAAGGAGAAAGTCCCAATGCCCTTTGCGGTCGTCAGCTTCTTGCTTGTTGCTTTCGGCGGGGACAACGATTTTTGGAATAGGTGTATAAGACATCGATCTAGTGAAGTTTAAGGAATACTCCAATTTCCCTTCTGTTTTGGAGCCTCTCTTCCGCTAGGGTCGTTACGTAGGCTACATCGTCACATTGATAGTTTGAGATTTTGAGCAGTAATGTATAAATTCTTACCGTTAGTCCTCTGGCGGTTTGTTGTCTCAAGTTTGCTCGACCCGCAAATATCCCACATACTCCTGCAATGATAAACTACCAATCACAGATCAATTAATGACTGTAGTCGTGATTCCAGTCACTCACCGATCAATATACACCTATTCTAAAAATCGTTGTCCCCGCCAAAAGCAAGAAGCTGACGACCGCAAAGGGCATTGGGACTTTCTCCTTATTCATTTATTCATCCGTAGACATTTTAACAACATGCATTTTCAAATGGCCGAATGGTTCCAAATGATTGCTATTCAACGCACGTAGGGATAACTTCTCAAATACCACGGATAAATTAATTAATTAGGAGATTCCCAAAGTCCTTTGCGGTTGCAGCTTGTTGCTTGTTGCTTTCGGCCTGGACAACGATATTTGGAATATGTGTATAACAAGTCCTTTACCTTTTTTAAAGCTATAAGTTTAAGAGAAATAACGACACTTTTGAGTTTTCGTTCAGACCAGATGTTCAGTCGACAGTGTCTACTGTCATCATCAGTAAAGATAATAGCTAATTGCATAATCGTTGTCGGGTTGAAAATCATAAATCATAGAAGCTGAGACCGCAAGGATGGATGGGAAATCAGTTCATGACCCGACCTGCATCACATACCTTATTCGTACTTAATTTCGCGAGGCTTTAAGTTCGCGATTTTCGCGAGTTTTAAAAAATCGCGAAATTACTGAAAGCCTCGCGAAAGAAAAGGCTCGCGGACTTTAAACACGCGAAATAATAAAAAAATACATATCGAAACCATTTAATCAACGTTACTGATAAAGAACTAATGATAAGTATTTAATCAACATCAATAAACGTTATTTTTGTTTATAAAACGACTTATTCAACAATATAATACTACCATTTGCAACTGAGCAACCGTATGGCGTAAACTTTTGTGTCTGTTTTAGCTACAAGTTTCTAACGTCTAGTTAGTCTAGTTCACTGTCATCTTGCTCCTGTTTGTATCGAAATAAAAATACAAACGCATACGCCGATTCGTGTGGGCCCACTGTAAAAGATGTTGAGCGTTTTCGAAAGGGCCTTTACACGAACTCATCAAAAGCAAATCAAACTAGACGCTCTTGTAGCGTTAAGTCGGGCTTCTTAAAGCAAGCAGTGGTTGCTGCGATCGGTAATCTCGACTGAATCTGATTGGCTCTCGACCATTATATCCATTATCAATGAAATATTGTCAGTGGCAGTGGAATTCACTCAAAAGCCCGCGCGCCCTTAAATCTTTTTTTACTAGTGCTCAGGCGTAAGGCTGGACTTCAAGGTATTAGTTTCCGTGGCGTTCAAAGCTTCCCTGTTTCTCTCCGCTCAGTTCACTTTGCGAATATCTTAGGCCGTGTCGACAGAAATGTTCACATCGAAGAAAGCCCCATCGTTGCGGATCTTTCCGCGATTTGGAAATGTAGATGTCTCGCGACCATTTATTATTGCGCTGTTTTGTTAAATTTGTAGAAGCTGAGTCACTGGGTTTTCGCGCTTACGTCGATTAACCAATTATTTAATACCTTCGCTGCTTGACATTAAATCGGAAATCAACCACATTAGATGTAAATGTTTGTATTTGATGTCGCAATCAACCTAATGAAGTAATTATATGCTCAAACGGGTCAAATGAGTTTCCGAGCGTATATCAAACTAAATCCGAAGTATTGTTCGCTCTAGGGTCATCGTTAATAGAAGTGCTAACTCATCGTTCCATACCCTGGTTCCAGAGTCTCGAAAGTCGGGTCTACGAAGTCGAGTCCGAATGAAAATAGTGCGTTCGAAGCCTTTGTAAGCTTGTAAATATGTTTAACAAAAACAAACGCGCCTTGAAGGGCGTTATCAGAACCATCTGACCTATGCAACCTCAAGACGTACCACGTACGTACTGCCGAGATCTTTATCTATGATCACCGAAAAATAGTCTCCCTCGTCACGCAACTGTCATTGTCATAACGTGCATATTGGATAAAATAACAGGGTCAAGTATCGGAGATTGTCACGGAAGAATGACTCTATAGTCTCCCCTTTCCCATCCCCTTCCCCCTCCCCTTGGAGAGAGCCTGTTCACATGCTACTTCTCTTTCGTCTGTCAATTTTGAGATGGCTGTGGCTTGTTCTACCAACGGTGTGTGTTGGTGAGCAAAGATAGAGATCTACTTGTCATAATGTCCGAGCACAGGTAGCCCAAGCTCTACTCATGGCAGCTTTGCCAATCAGTTTTATTGAAAAACCTAAAAACACAATTTCTCTGAAAATTCTGAATAAAGTTTACTAAAACAAACACAGTGTGTTTTACTATATATTCTTCACATCTGGAGTGAATTTCAGCTCATTTTAATCATTTTGGGTATTTGTTTTCCCCTCATATGTATACTGTGACAAGGTAGGAATCAAAGCACGAAAAAACGAATTCAAACGGCCACAAATTCAAGCGTTTATTTCTCCAAAAAAGGTTTACATCCAAAATTGAAACTCATCACAGCTTGAATAGACAATATATACATCTGAATATCCCCAAAACATAACCCTACCTCTTTCCACGAATTTAGAAATGATCTCCAAACACGAAAATCCACCGTTGAAAATCATCAAAACAGGCGTGACCTAAAAATGTCGGGGACAGCAGTGACAAAATACACCTCACCGGGCGTAGGGAAGGGTAAAATGTAGTGTCGAATGCGTTCACCCCCTACCCGCTAAGGCGAAACCATCTTAGGTTAAAAAGTCGGTTGAAAACGGTTGAAAGACAATGACACGTCAAGGTTTCGCCTTAGCGGGTAGGGGGTGATGAACGTGTTCGACACTACATTTTACCCTTTCCCTACCCCCGGTAAGGTGTATTTTGTCACTCACTCCCAGTTCTTTTACCGTTTCTGTCCCCGACTTTTTTAGGTCACGCCTGTTTTGATGATTTTGAACGGTGGATTTTCGTGTTTGGAGATCATTTCTAAATTCGTGGAAAGAGGTAGGGTTATGTTTTGGGGATATTCAGATGTATATATTGTCTATTCAAGCTGTGATGAGTTTCAATTTTGGATGTAAACCTTCTTTGGAGAAATAAACGCTTGAATTTGTGGCCGTTTGAATTCGTTTTTTCGTGCTTTGATTCCTACCTTGTCACAGTATACATATGAGGGGAAAACAAATACCCAAAATGATTAAAATGAGCTGAAATTCACTCCAGATGTGAAGAATATATAGTAAAACACACTGTGTTTGTTTTAGTAAACATTTTTCAGAATTTTCAGAGAAATTGTGTTTTTAGGTTTTTCAATAAAACTGATTGGCAAAGCTGCCATGAGTAGAGCTTGGGCTACCTGTGGTCCGAGTATACGCTCATTGAGCGTCTTGTTTGTGATGGTTTTTGACCGGTAAAAGTGAACTGAATAGAGTGTTAATCCAAAGTGAAAATTTGATTTGAAAACTGTCCACATGGGCTAGATCAGTAAATTTACTATTATTACTGATATTTTCCCCTGAATTACCTCAACATTGAAACAAAAAGCAGGAAAATGGCTTTGTACAACGCTAAAACAGCTATAGCGGCTAGGTAGACATTTTACTTTGTGGTTAATAGTTTGTGGCTAGTTAAAATACAATTAGAGTGTTAATCCAAAGCGAAAAACGAAAGTCAAACTGTCCAAAAGGGCTCGTTTTTGGCGCTTTTGGCGGATATTACGCGATGTTGAAATAAATCTTCTCTTAAACTCAATTGTGACGCTCAAATCTAAATCTTTAGTCTGTCCATTGGTACAGATTCGTATACAGACGCTTAGCTTTAATTTATCGACAACAGTCCACTGAGGTCACTGAAGCTATAATTATTCTAACACGAAGGTATTGACTGATTCTCTCATATAGTTTAGTTTCGCCGCTTTTTCTCATCAAGTCTGTTTACTTCTCGATGCTTAACTTAGCTCTCTTGAATAATCGACAATAAAACTTACCCAAACGCCAGTCCAAACCCCTGCAGCAAGACACGCTGGAAAGTCGAAGTCTCTGCAAAATAGAACTCGATCGATCGTGCCCATCGATACACAAAAGACACCGATAATGACTTGAATGACTCCTGACGCGAGTATTAGTTTTGGAGAGACGCACATTGTCAAGTTGACATCGACTACAACAGAAAATCGAGGTGATAGAGTACGAATGCTTGTCGTCTCTGCTATAATAACATCATGGAATATTTTAGAACCACTTGGCAATGGCTGAAGCGTAACTGACATTGAGATACCACAGGAAGCCCATTAAAAAAAAAAACAATGGCATACTTTAGTCCGTTCAAAACACAGACTGTTACTACTGTATATGGTACTTGTGTTGAGATAGAGTGAAATAGAAACCCCTGGCATCCAGGGGAGTCTTGTCTCTGGGTCTTGTCAGTTCTAAATAAATTAAGTAATTAATAAATTTAAAAAAAAAAAAAAATAAAAAAATAAAAAAATAATTAATAAATAAAATAATAAATAAATAAATAAATACATGATAAATAAATAAATAAATGGATGAATGAATGAATTAATGAATTAATGAATAAACAATAAAAAATAAATAAACAAATAAACAAATAAACAAATAAACAAATAAAACAAATAAACAATATAAACAATCAATCAATCAATCAATCAATCAATCAATCAATCAATCAATAAATCAATAAATAAACAAAAACAAAAAAAGCTCATACCATGTGACAGTTGCTTGCAATAGCTTTTCATTCCATAGCGGGACATCGGGGAGTAGCTGATACCGCATCAAAAAATTAAAAATACCGTAATACCGCATCAAAAATCGAAATTTGAAACAACAGTAGTAATGTTTTGGAAACAACCGCAATACCGATATACGCTAAAGAAATTTGAATTTCACCGAATACCGTAGCCCCAAATCGCCAAATACCGCATACCGCAGACCAGGACGATACCGCAATACCGCATCTCAAAATAAACTAAATACCGTAATATCGCACAAAAATTCGACAGATACCACAATACTGCGAATCCCCCCCCCCCCCCATGTCCCCCTCTATACATGAACTCGAATGAATACACTATAGACAAGTTCTTTTTGAGAACATAATAAGTATTCGAGTGAAGTCAGTAAACGCGTTGGTGTCAAACGTTCGGCTTACTTTCTCAGAATCTGTGTAATAACCGGCCGTATTCAATCTTCCCAGAAAACCAAAATTTATAAGCTTGTCGCCTGAATACATTCGTTATCAACCACTACCTTACCGGCGGCCGCCATGAGAGAAGCCATCGTTCTCGCCGGTTAAATAAAAAACGCATAAACTTGGACTTCAAACCAAAAATAACTACTTGAAAATATTAAATAACAATCGGTCTAGATAACTGAACAAGTATAATCTTCTAGAGTGCAAGGATGTTGTAGATATTTACAGATAAAGTCGATGGCTGTCTACCTCTCGGGAAACTTGAAAAACTTTGCCAACCTTTTCAAGTTAGATACTCGGCCCAGGCTTCCGGTCGCACCGCGACAGTGCCCTTTAGCTTGTAGCCTCTTGAAGCATTTTAATGTTAAAAAAAAAACACCTCGAGTTTCTGTCGATGAAATGACTTAAAGTACGTATACTTGTATTTTTACAAGTAATAGATACAATATGAGCGACCGTGTTGTATGAGATGTACAATAATCACGAGCCGAAAGCGAGTGATTGTAGATCTCATACAAAACGGTCGACGCGGTCCGCGAGTATCGGACTTATCATATCCACAGATGTATAAAATCTTGTTCTACTATAATTTTCAAGATACCAGTAAGTTTGGCCGAGAAAATCAAAGTTTTAGTCTATGCAAATCAAGACGATTTTGTATCAAAAATACAAGCTCTTCCATGCACGGCTATGATTTCTATTGTGTTTTCCTCATGAATCAGTATTAATGAATATGATAAGCCTAAATACAATAGTGAATAAAATCACAAAGTGAACGATAGCAATAAGTAAACTTCATTATGAGTGATAATTAGTGTTGTTTCTTTTCATGACCGTCATCAGTTTCACCTCGTGTGATGGTTCCAACATGGCGGATTAAACTTGGCGTACAGAATACACGAAATATTGTTAGTAGTAAAAACAATAAATGCATCACAGATGGATGTTTTTTAATTGTATTTTTGCCGTTTATACCCATTCTGAGCTCGTATTGTCGACTGAAAATCAGTTCTGTTTTAAATTGTTCAAGTATTAAGCTAAAACTACTTCTGTATGACGCTACAAATAAGCTTTTAGGTTTCACATTTAATCTAGTAGATTCACGCTAGTAGAGCGTTTCCACACTTAGTAGCAATGCTAAACATTTTGACACTCAATTAAAATTATTATTATTATTATTATTATTATGCGCAGAAATATCAGAAGTGCGTCATTCTCTTGTATCCAGAGACCGCGCGTCTTTTGGGCAGCGGCATGTGCCTTTTTACTTGTCGGCATACAGTGATAAACACCTTATTGAGACCTGGACATGGTCTATATAGTCCGTTCCTTCAAAAATAAAAGGATTGCTAAACATGAAACTAGCGATTAAGGGCTCTTTATCCACTTTCTTTGTACACTGGGATTTTTAAACTGGGACTGGGATTTCGACATATTATGGGCCCTTCAGGACCCTCTACCTCCCCACACCCCTCTTCAGAAGACCTTCTAGATAATAATAACACCTAGAGTGCATTGTGCGAAGCAATTCCTTGAAATTACCGCCATGATTCATAGACAGCAGCAATGACAACGACAGTTACAGATGGCATCGATCCTTTCAAATGGCATCGACCGTGAGTACGAAAGGGAAAGTTGCGGCGGCGTCCATAAAAAATGAAGAAGAATACACTAGAGGCAATATATATATATAAAGTAATATTCATATTTTTGGATTCATTTGGCCGACAATTGTCTGAACAGAGTTGGCTTCCTATCTCATTCATCGCGGGATCGATGATGTCATCGTTTAGAGTCCGTTTAAAATCAACTCTCATTTCTTCACCAGAAAAATTTGGCTAGTTTGCGTTGCCATGGCGATCAATGGTGGATCTGCTGCGCTCACTATACCCCCCTCAGTCACCGTCATGTCCATTTACGCCCGGTAAGTATTAACACTAGGTACTTTGGCATTAACCAAGCGAGGTGAAATTCGTCTAACCTATTATTGGACGAGTCAAATAGACTTATCAAATAACCAAACACCTAAACCTGAGTACATAAATATTTTCTTCAAAAATAATTAACCGTGCGCATCATTTCTGCGCATACATTTTTATTGGGTGGGCTACCTGTGGTAAGGTCTTTCCAATATGGCGGACACGGCATGACAATCACAATATTATCACAAATCGTCAAAACTGATCAAATTGTCATTGTAAAAGAACACGCCTTTGATACCTTACGGATGTGGATGCATGATTCCTCGAAGCATGGGAGAAGATGAACTGACAAATTGTCATTGTAAAATAACACGGCTTTGTTACCTTATGTATGTGGATGCATGATTCCTCGAAGCAAGGGAGAAAATTAACTGACAAAACTCAACTCACCTGATCATGAAGAACCCGGAACTCACTTATTAAAGCGCCCGGTTCGGGAGCACAGCTGTAAGAGCCCATGCATAGCTATTACCACTCGGACACCCTTGCTCCCTCAGTGATTGTGTGCTTGTTTGTATTAATTCAGGGACTCTGGAATGCCTGATAACTTCGCAACGAATGGCGTTATTTCTGGCATTATCACTGCTGCTTGTAATTTAGGGTAAGACTTTTAGTCCCAATTGCTTGATTTCATTAGACGTCACTTCCGGTATCGTGAGGAATTTTCGTCAGTTTTTAAAATTGCACCCTTTTCAATAGAATACTATCTGCTTGATAACACAGTTGTTTGCCCGTCATGTGAAGCAAATAATGAGATTCAAAGAGTTTTAACAGCTGATTGGAACCAAGCATTTGCTGGTTTGCACGTGACGTCATGGCGGCCATGTTGGTGTCCGATAACAAAGCATTCCTCATTAGCTTCTCTTGTTTGTACCTCCAACATGGCCGCTGCGTCTTTGTACTTTAAATCTCTAGGGATTGATTGCAACCCAGCACTGAATTCAGTAAAAACCTCAGCCATTCATATTGTTGTTAATCGCTTTTGCTACCTTGTTATAAACAAGTATATCCGGGACTTCCTTTGAAGTCCCTCTCCCTGGCACAGTTGTTAATGAACTCAATAATCTCACCACTTCACGTGTAATCTGTCTTCCATCTGTTTGACACTTTCAGTTCATTTGCTGGACCTGCAATTGGTGGTGTTATCATTGAGTGGATCGGCTTTGACTGGTGCGCAGCGGTAAGCTACAAGACTATCTTCTTCTGAATCAGTTGTCATGGGTAGATAGAACTATAGATTACTGATATTTCGGTTTTTCAAAGACAATTGATGGTTATATTTTATATCTTTTATCTTTAAGATTTTCGGCATCACATCATTTATCCAGGTAAGTTTACAACGAACTAGTATTGGAAAATTATTGCGATAATAGACCTTTTTACCGATAAGGCGGCCATCTTGAATTATGGGATGCCCAGAGTGCAAGCTAGTAACGATTTGGCCATGAAAAATTACAAAAACCTAACTTTAAAGCAATGAATTTTGTACAAAAATTATGTACTGTTTAATAAACGAGCAGGAGTGTTTTATCGGGTTTAAAACGCTTTAGACCCGATAAACACGATCTGCTAGCTAGTTCATTGAACAGCTTCAAAAACGATCTTCCAAAATAATAAATTTTCGGATGATTTCAGTAAAAGAACAGCAAGGAAAAAACAAACATAGCAGTATCGTGTTGCTTCTAACGTCTCACACATGCGCACCGATACTACTGATACTCTCAAAAAGATCCCGCATTTGAACGAAAGTGTGACCAAGGAGCGATCTTTCGACAATAAAATTGTTGTCCTGTACAGGGAACTGGAAGGTCAATGATACGACACCAATATGAGACTTTCCCTTATTAGTATTCAGAATAAAGAATACCAATGAGGATGAAACTTTATATTACACGTGATGAATTTCGTCCAGCTTGAATTTCGAATTGCTAATTAATTATTCATTTTCAATACAAGCATCAAGAGTTCCAGACTTCCGGTACGCGCGCAATGCATTGTGAGATTATTACAAAGGAAAAGTAAGCACCAATTCTAGACACAGGGAGCCCAAGCTATGTTTTTGCTCACCGGTGCTCACTTTTCCTTTGTAATAATCTCACAATGCATTGCGCGCGTACCGGAAGTCTGAAACTCTTGATGCGTGTTTTTACCAATTCATTTGAATTCATGTTTTTCGTGCATTTGTTTTTAGGCAATATTTGCAGGACTGTTCACTTATTTCTGGAGGTAAGATTTATACCTGTCGATTCTTAAATTCCAAATTACTTATACAACAACAATACGAACTTGTAGGATGTCAGATCCTTTATGTGATAGTTAAAATATGAGCGGGAGACTTTATGTAGCACTCCATGTTTTGCTAAGCATTTTGAAGAAACAAATTATTGTGACTGAGAAAATCAAAGTTAAAGTTTATGCAAATCAGGACGAATTGCTCATTAATTATTCATGACTTTGATAATTTATTTTCGATCATCATTTTCTCGTACCTTACATTGTCAGTAATTATTTTCTCGATTAGACTACGTGGTACCGTGTTTATCTCAAATTCGGCGATATGGAAGCAGCATTTATTCGCTATTTCGGAGCTGTTATTCGCTTCGTGGGATATTTGTAAACCCACTCAAAATAAAGATTATTATTTCTTATTATTGTGGGAGTATTGTTTTAATACGGTGACACGTTTGAATAGTGAAGTATCAAAGATTGAAGTGAGTGAGTTTTTATGTTTTTGTTTTGGCAGTTTTATAAGTAAATAGAAAGAAAAAAATAAGGAGATAGAGATCAGAGCTGGATCGAGGTTCTCGCTCTTTTTAGAACACATACTTCTTATGTAAGATAAAGCCGCATCTACACGAACAAGATTTCCTTGACAAGTTTTCCTTGACAAGGAAACATTGATAATTCTTTGTCATCTACACGAGCAAGTTTTCCTTGACAAGAAAAAATTGACAATTCTTTGTCATCTACACGAGCAAGTTTTCCTTGACAAGGAAAAATTGGCGATGTTTTTGTCGTCTACACGAGCAAGTCTTCCTTGTGAAGGAAAACTTGTCAAGGGAAATTTGCTCGTGTAGATCGATTCGGCTTAACTCTTCCCGCGCCGACCGAGCAGCGAGGGATGTAAACAAAGCCACTCACTTCACAATGTCATGTTACAACAAGACGGCCTGTTACTGAATATTTTACATTTTTGGAAGAGCTTTCGCAGAGGTTCGCATGTTCTAAAAAGAGCTTTATCCCAAAGCCTATTGTCTCATTATTTTCTCTTCTAAATAGTAATGGCGTCCCCTAAAACGGCCCCTTATTCTCCACAAACATGAACTCCAAAATGACGCATTGGACGATGGCCTGAGCGCCGTTGAATCGAGAAAATACAGTTTGAGCATTCAGCAACTAATGCACTGCATTGTGATTTGTAGGGCTTCCAAGCTAAATGGTGGTGCTGATTACAAAGTGGTATTGGGCGAATAAACACGATATACTGAAGAAAACCAGCGAATCAACAACAAATATACAGTCATTTGCAAAAATTCTGGCCGCCACGAAATATCAATATATCGGGTGCATAATGGGTAATTAAATAATACTATTTATACTTATTAAATGAAGCAAAATTTACAAACAACAAACGCAAGACTAAAATAGACATTATACTAAATATTTCTACCATTTCTGTTCGATTATTTAATTACCCATATTGCACCCGATATATTGATATATTGATATTTCGTAGCGGCCAGAATTTTTGCAAATGACTGTAATAATACTAATACTAATACTAATATTAATAATATAATAATAATAAGGCGATTGCTTATCATGTCAAACGTTTACGGTAAAATTTCCAAGATTTGATTAAGTTTGGCTGAGAAAATCCAACCTATAATTATAGTGTATACATCTATTTCAAAAAAGGTTTTCGAGGACATCAACTATACTTCGTTTCAAGACCAAACTGCATTATGGTAACAGCTTGAATGGCATGTATGCCAGAAATAGTTCATAAAATTCGATTCAAAATTTATCTTGGCCTGTTGAAATGGCAATAATAATAATAGGTACGATATCATACAGCATTTCATAGCGTTTTAGCTATTCAATCTGTTATCATAATGCAGTTCGGAAATGTTGTACATTATATACTTACTATTCATTATCAAATCTTTGTAATAATAATAATAACTTCATGCACAGGTGCTCTACCCACTGAGCTACCGAGGCAACTACAGTGGCGTGGAGTTCAAATTTGCTCAAAGACGCTGATTTTAACCGAACATTTGCTCCCAGGCCTCACGGAACTGGGAAATGCTTCTGTAATGACGTACGAACCGCATCACGCAGTCACAGTAGTCAAAAGAATAGTAGATAATAATAATAATAATAATAATAATACAAATAATACAAATAATAATAGTATTAATAATAGTAATAATAATAATAATAACAATATTAATAATAAAAATAATAATAATAATAATAATAATAATAATAATAATAATAATAATAACAATAATAACAACAATAAATATAATACCATTTGATGTAGATTAAACTATCTACGAACACTAGTAGGTTCATTGTTGTAAAGGAAGCCCAAGTAAGGCTTCGTCGTTCTTTGTGAAGACAACATAATGTGTGGTAATAGTGCCGGTAATCCAACCGATTACTTATGCCGTGTTTACACGTGTCTGCTTTACCAAGGTACAAATCAGAAAACTAAGGTTAACCGCTCAACAAACAATAGTTTTCTAATTTCTACCAAGGATCAGTAACTCGTTTACTTCAGTGAACCACCAAGTGTTAACACGGCATTAGTTTGTGTTCGCAAATGCTTGACTTTGACCGTTGTATATAGTTCATTGTGGCAGTTATGTGCCATTTCAATTGTTTTGCTCAGTTTTTCCTCTATTTATTCAGTTGGTTTGCATGTACACATCGTGCGACCACTGTTTTCTTATCTCGGAGCAGAAGCTGTGTAGTCTTTTGCTTTTTAATGGCAGAAAATAAACATTTTATGAAAGGAAAACCCGAGGTTGCATGAGTATTTAATAAAACAATTATCCCATTCGCGCTTGTTAGAGATGAGATGATGACAATAGGACCATTTATACGAGCGAAAATAGGACGGCGTCTTTAATAAGACGCGACTGAACTATCCTTATAAACGGCACTTTTTGTCGTATTCTTAATTAAGTCGCGAACAAAATACGAACAGCTCAAACCGCTGTTCTTCGGTAAGTCGCGTCTTAATTAAGAACACGACAAAAAGTGCCGTTTATACGGATAGTTCGCGTCTTATGTAAGACGCGTCCTATTTTCGCTCGTATAAATGGCCCCAATAAGCATCGATGTCTAAGGCCATCTTCAGACGTCGTGCTAATCATGAGCCGTTCTCATTTCAAACAATAGATAATGAGGTGGCTTCTTTTGGAGTAATTAAGAACGGCTCTTGTACGGCGTTTGAACAAGGCCTAGCGCACGCTCGATCATGGAATGTTGTTTTATTTAGTATATTGTATATACACCTATTCCAAAAATCGTTGTCCGGGCCGAAAGCAACAAGCAAGAAGCTGACGACCGCAAAGGACTTTGGGAATCTCCTAATTAATTAATTTATCCGTGGTCAGAGAAGTTATCCCTACGAGCGTTGAATAGCAATCATTTTGAACTATTCGTCCATGTTGTCAAAATATCTACGGATGAATAAATGAATAAGGAGGAAGTCCCAATACCCTTTGCGGTCGTCAGCTTCTTGCTTTCGGCGCGGACAACCATTTTTGGAATAGGTGTATAAAACTGCAATCTTTAATAACTAAAGGTAGAGATAGATGAATTTGTTATAGTAACTATCGGGACCTTAGTCCATTGTCCGCTCAACAGAGGGTCTCCATTCCAACAAGTTTCACTGTGCATATCAAACTTATGTCCTGCATCATTGAACATTTGCTCCTGTTGGGATCCAGTATCACGCGGACAACGTTTTTTGTTAATGCTCTGTTTACTAATGCACGTGAGGCCCGATTGATCCAGCAATGTGTTCACTATGACCGCTAAATAAAGCAGATTCGTACGTGACTGGTTTATCATTTCTGAATTCATATTTTTCCTTTGACAATGTGTAAATCAGGTAGCTAAAATATAAGAGAGGATGGAAAAGCTGCATATGTTTCCTCAACGGGAAAATATATCACAAATTCGAACTAACTTATTGATCTCGTGCGTGTAAATATTGGAAATTGCCTTCAAAAAACGTCCTTTCCGAGCCATAATTTATTTGCGAATTCGCCGGCCTATGTAGCTTCTACATACAGACCGCGATACAGAGCACCAATATGATGTTCACAATTCCCAAACAAAGAGTTTTAGATTTCATTTTGCCACCGCTTAATTAAGTTTAATATACATGTATTTTATATCAAAATGCGCGTACAATTACAGAGCATTAGAATCCGGCGGTAGGTTTTTAATTGACACAATTCCCAAGCGATTCAGAGGGATTTTGTGTGCAGCGTATGTCACGCTCTCCTATATCTCTTCAGAGATTTCAGTTCGATTGACTTTGAAGAAACGGAAAATGCCACCTTCAAACCTCTTTATTTGTGCTTGAATTGCCAGCTTATTCATTCCTTACATATTCGTCTTTTATATTCCGTTGGTAGGTTTTTGATTTGTATTTTAACAATGCAGTAAAAAGCAAAAATGTATCAAAATCATGCTGTTTTTCGCCTAAACAAGACTCGCCTCATCTGCATATGTGAAACAATGACCTTTTGTATAACATAAGTTTGATATGGTATTGTGCCCCTGTCCCTTGCAGAGTGAGTATGAAATAAGATCTGTGGTCAACGAACATTTCTCAGTTCATGCACGTAAATAGCGTTCCATGCCTGTGTACGTTTTGATCTCACAGAACAAGCACTGCGCAATGAAATAAGTCCAGCCTAATTACTGACGGGTGAGAAAGCTTAGGACTACTCTGCCTGGTACTCCTAATCCGCTTTGATCTGACTTTTTACAATAACTTACAAATTTGTCGCGCGCTGATTGGTTAATTTTCATCATCAATAAGAGGACAGACAGATAAAAACAAAATGGCGCGTACAAAGCTGTAGATCGATGGAGAAAAATTCCATCCGTTGAACGATCGATTGTCCTTCGTTCCAAGTTGACTTTCTTGAGGAAATTTCAGATGAAAAACTCTGCTTGTCTCTGGAGGAAGTTGAGTCGGAACAGAAAGTAAATGATAGCGTTCACTGAATGACTACGAACTGCACGAAATAGTCAAGACATTCGTAAGATCGAGAAATATACAAGATGGTGTGTAAACATGTTTGAATAATTTTTGTTATTGTAAAAAAAAATGGTCATCGCTTTTTTATGCGTCTGTCCTCTTATTGACGATAAATGTCGTCATAACATTGTCAAAGTAGTATGTGTACTTGGCTATCGCCTCGTGGATCCACACTACCTTGACAATGTTATGACGAAATTTATCGTCAATAAGAGGACAGACGCATCAAAACATGATGGCAATTTGTTTAATGCGTACATCTTGCTAAAGAGTGACAACAACTGTGATAGCATCAACACCTACTACAAACCAACTGAACTCTAATTACTCGGGTCCTTCCGAAGGAAGCCCGAGTAATAAAAAATTGTTTTATTGTATGCAATTGTTTTTTGTTTGGTTTGGTTTGGTTACGGAATGAAGAAAAAATGCGAAGAATGAAGAAAGAATGCGAAGTATTTGATCGTATCGAGTTTCAAGATTACTCAGCAGATAAGGGAAAACTGAACTCCAATTCAAATTAAAATGAAACCTGGAATTGTGATATAGAGGGGCACTATAATACTACTAATAATTATTATTATTAAACACTACCAGCGGACAAGGAGCAATAAGAGACATCTTCTCCGAATATTGCCGAGGTTGTTCGGGCGACGTTTTCTTACTGCGCATCTATTCCGCGCATCTCACTTTTGAACATTTATGAAGCAGTTTTGAAATTGTATCCAAATATTTTTTCAATTCGAAGCCACCTAAACAACTTTTCCAAAATTATGTTATCTTAGCGTTATTTTGGCGGTTAAATGTACGCGCCACCCTTTGGAGCCGTTTTGTACTAAGCGCCCCCTCTCTAATAAGCGCCTCCCCTTTAATAAGCGCCTCCCCTCTAATAAGCGTCCCCCTCTAATAAGCGCCATTTAATCACTAATATCCCGAAGAAGCCATGGTATTAGTTTGTAATACCATGATCACCGAGGAAATGGACAAAAATACAGGCTTGAGTTAACGGCGCAAAGGAGAATATATTATAGTGTTTTGTGAAAGAGTCTTGATTAGACTGTACTCTGGGGAATGCTTCATGTTGCACATCTTTGTTTCATTTACACAATAAAAGAGTATAAATTAGTTATAGTAAGGAGTACCTGAAGGTAAACAGATCAGAAATGGCGGAAGGTCGGTTTACTTTTATGAGAGATGACGAAGGTGGAGCAAGTAAGAGAGAATACGGTTTCCTCAAAATACTAAAAAAGCACATACAGAAAAAGAGGAAAGTGCCAACTCATTGTGTGAACAAATAACAGAAATAGGTCTAATCAAATATCCTTTGAATTCGACTTTTGTGCATTTCCTTCTATTGCGCATGCGTTAACGTTGTTGTGGATATCAAAATACCACTGTATTTTGAGCTTCACACATCCCACACGTCTTGAATGCTCGAGTCGTCATAAGTAGAGGAGCGATTAAATACTATTTGGTTTGCTCTTGGGTCCCAATGATTGTGTGTACACCCTGGTGTATATGAGGGACTGACTTGCATCCTCATGCATAGTAATGAGGGATATTTAGTCTAAATGTCCCTCATGAATATAATCATGAGGGACATTTAGTCTAAATTTCCCTCATGATTGTATTCATGAGGGACATTTAGTCTAAATTTCTCTCATGATTGTATTCATGAGGGAGATTTAGTCTAAATTTCCCTCATTACTATGCATGAGCGATGCTTGACTTAGAGCTTTCGCGAGGGATGTTCGTTGTTAAATGTCCCTCGTGGAACAATGAAAAACCGAGGTGATCATGGTATTACTCTAATAATTGATAGATAAAGGAGAATTAGGTAATCGGACTCTATGTTGTTGGGGTAAATGAATAAGTGATAAATAATGTGGGGTGGAATTGTGGATAAAAGGGAGAGGGTCTTCATTGGTACTGTAGAATATGAGCTCATATGATCACTGAAGCATGAATTTAGAGTAGGGTTGGTAAACCCAGTTTAAACATTACTCATCAGGGGTTAAGACGTTAAACTGTTTGTCATTATGGTAGATGACAAACGTGGTTCATACTTCAAGGCCTTGAAGCTAAACTTCCCCTCGGCTTCGGGACATTTAATCACTAATATCCCTCAGTGCCATGGTATTACTTATAATAAGCGCCCCTCTCTAATAAGCGCCTCCCTCTAATAAGCGCCCCCCCTTTGGAGCCGTTTTTATGGCATGCCGATTGTTTCAATAATACTTCTTTGTAATATATAAAACTTCTGTTGCCTAGTGTAATACTTTTGTGCAAATATATAAAACTTGTCTCACTCAAAATAAAAACTTTTGCCTACATTTAATACTTTTGTGCAAAATATATAAAAACTTGTCTCACTCAAAATAAAACTTTTGCCTACATTTAATACTTTTGTGCAAATATATAAAAACTTGTCTCACTCAAAATAAAACTTTTGCCTACATTAATACTTTTGTGAAAATGTATTAAACTTGTCTGATATTTATAAAACTTGTTTTGCTTTACGTAAAACGTTTTTGCTTTTACAGACCTCTTGTCGATATATAAAAATCCATATGCACGACTTTCTTTAATCAATGACATTATGTAATACTTATATGCAAATATTTAAAACTTGTTCGCAAATATAATACTTCTTTCCTCAATAAAACTTGTTGCGCAATATTATCCTTGGGATCCAGGCTACCGCGGTCAAATCCATCATGGCGGACGGTACTGAAGTAATTCGTAACCAGTTCCGAAGATTTTTGTCTCTGATCTTCTACCTCCATATGAACAGCTTCGAGAAAAACGTTTTTACGGACTATTTACAGTGGCCGATGAAATGTATAGTATTTCTCAAGCTACTTGCTTCGGATGTGTGTCTATTTTATCGAGTTTTTGAGTCGCACAATTATGGTGTCGACGAATTTATGAGTTTATTGCAGGAACTAATCAAAAATCTACGAAGATTTCGCTGCAAGGTACCAAGAGAGGTGTCAGTACCCTTCAAGAACGGGAAAGCGATCAAAGCTTTCAATGTCAGACGACGTCTTTAAATAATGGAGTTAGATCACGTGGTAGGCCACGTTTTTGTGGTCTCCAAAGAACAGATTCAATCTTTAAGGAGACTCGGTTTTTCCTGGACAAAAATTTCAAAAATGTTGGCGTATACAGAATTAACACTACACCGACGCTGAAGTGAATTAGGGCTCCAAACAGAATGTATTTAGTGATATTGACAACCAAGACTTGATGTATTTGTTAAGTCTATTTTTGGAGATCTCTCCTAATTCTGGAGAGAAGTTATGATGCGAGGAGCACTTCGTGGAAGAGGGATCACAGTTCAGAGATGGAGGGCTAAGGGATTCCCATGCTAAGAGTTGACCCTTGCGAAAAGCAGCAACGACAGCGGGTTGCGAATAAAAAGAAGAGTGTATAATGTAGCTGGACCAAACAGTTTATGGTATGTTTAAAAAAAAACAGCTCAAACACTAAAACCGTGAAACATTACGTACAAAATAGCACCAATAAACAATAGAAATTGCACTATTTAGTGCGAATTAATTTTAATTAGCACTGTTTCACGGTTTTAGTGTTTTGCACTAATAATCACAACCCCCTCCCCATGGGAGGGGGGTACTCCCTTTGTCCAAGTGGTAGGGGTGATCGACGGTCCTTTTAGGGTTGAAAATATTCCAAGAAAGATGTTGTCCAGTCCACTGATTAAACAATATTAGCACACTCACTTTTTCGCCAGTTCAGTTGTTGCCTTTAGGGGTTGTTTTCAAAACCGACCACCAATCACCCCTACCACTTGGACAAAGGGTCCTCGACCCACCCCCCCCCCCCCCCCCCCCCCCCCCCCACCCCACCCCCCCCCACCCCCCCCCCCCCCCCCCCACCCCCCCCCCCACCCCCCCCCCCCCCCCCCCCCCCCCCCCCCCCCCCCACCCCCCCCCCCCCCCCCCCCCGCCACACCCCCCCCCCCCCCCACCCCCCCCCCACCTCCCCCCCCACCCCCCCCCCCCCCCCCTCCCCCCCCCCCCCCCCCCCCCCCCCCCCCCCCCCCCCCCCCCCCCCCCCCCCACCCCCCCCTCCCCCCAGGAATCAACCTCCAAATGTTTATGGCAATATTGCTCAATCAGCAATAAATTGTTAATAATGTTTTTTTTTCAATATGTATTTAATAATTTCATGTATCCATCAGGCATTTGGATGGACACCACAAGCTTGTGAGATGGAGGCTGGTTATTCATGGTGCAATTGACGGTTTTTCTCGGACTATTGTTTTCCTGAAGTGCAATACAAATAATGAAGCAGCAACCGTCTTAATCTTTTTGAAGATGCAACACGTAGGTTTAATGTTCCCTATCGAGTCACATGTGACCATGGAACAGAAAATATTGATGTACATAGCTAGGTGGATGTGACAAGTTATGGACCAGCTCATCATCCTGTAATAACTGGATTATCAGTCCATAACAAAAGAATTGAACGCCTTTGGCGTGACGTTGGTGATTCTTTTGGGAGGTACTACAAAATCTTATATCTATTTTATGGAGGAAGAGTTTGCACTTGATCCTTTGAATGAGCTTCACCTGTAATGCATTGCACTATGTATACCTACCAAGGATCAAGTCGGTCTCTTGAAGAGTTTATATTACAATGGAATAATCATCCAATCAGAACTGCAAACTACAAAACTCCTTTTCAAATTTGGACAGAAGGATTTTACCAAAGAGCTCATTCAAAACAACCATCGATTAGAATGTTTTGGATCACGAGATTGATCCATTGAATTATGGCACTGATGATTATGAAGCAGAACCAGAAACTTCAAACAAACAATGATGTTGTGGTTCCACGTTCATCAGTAACATTGAGTGATCATGACAGAATACTGTTGGAGTTGGCCTGTAAACCCACTCCAAGATGATGGAAATCATGGTATAAATTTATTTCTTCAAACTGTAGAATGCTAACAAACTTGGATGATTAGTGATTGTAAGTATCTAGCAGAGTATAGTCAACCTCAATGCCAGGGTTGTTATCATGGAAAAAAAATATAAAGAGAATGTATAATGTACATGTACATTGTCCAAAGAAATAATAGAAATACGTTCCCTTGTAACAAAGCAAACCATTACATATTAAACAAGAACTCAATGTTTGTAAAATCTGAATCTCTTCTATAGAGTTTTCACAGCATCCATCTTGTTGGACATATTGTTGGACAGGAACAATGAACATATTGTTGCATATTGTTTCCCAATGAGAAAAACAAATTGTTTTGTCCTACAAGATGGCCACTATGAAAAGTCCTCCATTGTTAATTGAAATTTCTCCCAACAAAAAGGCAACCTGCTTTGAGATGACATTCAAGCCTTGATCACTTAGCCTTTTTTGCTGCCCAGCCTTCAAAGCCAGACAGTCAATTTCAGTAGCCATGTGGCCCAGGGTCTGTATAAAACTAAATTACTGTCCCAATATGAAATAACATAAACAGATTCAATGCTTCAACTGTAACAAATGCTATAAACTTACCAAAAATGTTATTTTATCAGAGTTTACCAAAACTTGGCAGTTCTCTAAGAGAGCTTTGAACAACTTCCTTAAATTCATCATATTTTTGATAGTGGACTGTAGATACAGCCTCAAGTCCACAGATCGACGATGTTGGCCTGCATCTCACCAGCCATCTTTACAACCTGTACAAATGACACATGGATTTCCTTGGGAACCAAAAATAAGGGAGGGACCTTGTTTGTTCCCTGTGATTAAATTTTATCAGGTCTTTCACATTTGCTCCATGTTCCTTAGGTTCCTGTTGTATGTTCTAAAAATATAATTATATTAGCAAGTCTTTGTCCTTCACATTTTAGTTAGTAGTAGTTACTACAAGTAACACAAACACAGCAATGCTGTAAGTGGTTTTGTGATTATGAGAGGGGAAGGTGGGGTATTATAGGATTGTAGTCATGGCAATATATCCTAATATAAAACATCTACTGTACATACCTTCAATGATCATAGTGAGAGAAATTCACTCAATCAGCCAAATGTTAAAGATATTTACTTCCAGATCTTTTGGCACTTGACCAATCATCACTGATAGGTAGGTTGAAGTAATTCCAAGAACGTCATCACAGGTTTGTTCTACCCATCCCTTTGGAGATAACCACTTTTCCAGCTGCAAACTGTATTTCTTCATGAGATCAAGAACTCCAAATAATTGTAGCCCTTTGCAAGTTGTTCTATCATGGGTAATTTGGGTTCCAAACAGCCCTTGATCAACACTTGACCTGAAATATTGAATTGAATATAAACAATTTACTGTAATTTTAACAAAAATGAACTAGACGTTTTAATAAGTGTTCACTCATGCCCTTGTGCGAGTTGAGCACTGGAATGCACCACTAACAAAAACAAACAAAAAGACAATCTCCAATTTAAGACTCCTGCCCCGTCCTTTGGCCTGGGCACGAGTAATTACTATCATACTGGTATATGCTCAAGGTACTTTTAAAGGCCTGGTTCAAAAAAGGCAATTGGAAAATCACATTTCTGTAATAACTCGCTGCTCTAATTTTACCTTAGGCCACTCATATTTAGGCATAAGGTTATATACAATGATTTGGAGACAATTTGGATCTAACAATTGTGACGTCATGTGTTCACGTGACCTTTAGGAGGAAAATATAGTTTTCTTAAATCGTCGCGAATTCAATTCACAATGAAAATACCTTTTTACGTAATAGCGTTAGAGGATACCCAGTTAACACCAGATGCGTTTAGAATCCTCGGAATTATATATAGTTTTAAGAGAAAACTACAGAAATATAATCTGATGAAATGGTGCACGTGACCTATTTTCCGAATATTCTCCTTGCAAAAAGCGGAGACAGGTTTTCTAAACGAGGTTTAATAGATGATCATAAACCGTGATTATACACACTATTTGCTTTCACTTTCCTCTTAAACTGGCGACCTGCATTTATATTTTGTTTTCAAAATTCTTTTGTCACGTGGTTAACCACGTGATACGCTGTTTTGGATTTCATTCCACTTAATGAGTAGAGAATATAAAACTCTCAAGCTGTGCCAGTTTTGTGATGTTTACGTCAAAATGATTAGACATTATAATTTTTTTCGTTTTTCTGCTATTTAAGGCTTGAACCAGGCCTTAATTACCTTGAGTATGTTTGTAATATTATATCAGGAGGCACCCACCATGCATATCACCACATCATGTCACACGCAGTTATTGATATTAAAACAATAGTTATGAAAAGAAAGCTTTATTGAACTCACTGCAATATAGTCAGCTTTGACATCAAGGTGTCCCGACTTGTAAGACCTCTGTAGCCTATTGCATCTAGAACGTCCATTGAACTGTCCAGCTCTAGAAACTGCTGGGAGTTCCATGTCTGATGTTATTTCTCCCAGCTTCAATAGAAAAAAGATTACAAAATTGCAATTTAGCATATAAATGTCAGATTATTATTGTATTTATATTAGTAATCTATTACAAAAATATGGTGATAGAGTGCAAACAATAATAATAATAATTAATAATACTATTAAAACAATAAAAGTGTTTAATAGTACTAACTAATTAGTACTACATAGTACTTATTAAAAAGGATTAAAAAAAAGATTGACAACTAGAGTTGCAATTTAGAAAAGCTTGAAAACTAAATAACTAATTAGTACAAATATGCACTCATGAACACAATAGACAACCATAGAAATGCACTATTTAGTACTATTTAGTAATAGTACTATTTCACGCTTTTCTTATTGCAACGCTAGTACTATTTAGTATTATTTAGTAAGTTATTCATGCTTTTATTGTTTGCACTCTATATACTAAATTATTTCTCATCATCATTGATATTATTGTGTAATAATATACAATATCAGTGGCCTTGTTATATAAATATACAAATTCAACGCCCAGGTGAAAATCTTTGAATCTCAAAACAACATGGCAGAAATATTTATCTTGCAGTTGCAGTCATGGTTTACGGTACAAAGATCGCAACGTTTCTGATTAATACTGATGAAGGCCATTGATTAATGACCGAAACGTCTATATGAAAAACCCGAAGTCAGAGACCAAACACTGCAATAATCAATAATGTATGGCCAGAATATTGTATATTATTATGGAATGCACCTTGCACTCATTTGCAGAAATGTATTATTTTATAAACATTGAAATAATCTAATGAGATGCCAAATGTGAAGCATCACTTATTTTCTTCTAATATATCAGAATCATCAATTTTAGATTATTTCGCATCCAGCACGGACAACACAATAATTTTTCAACACTATTTTGTGCTTAAACAGTTATGTTCCCATTTTGCATCTCATATACTCACAACACGTTTCTGCAATTGAGTGCTTTGATGTTATTTTGAATACTCAATAGATTATTATTGTAAATATAAGGCTTAATAATTTCACCAGTGGTCCTCAAGATGAATAAATTTGCAATATATGGCAAATCAGCTACATTTTGTATCATATTTGCAAACCCCGACATGCTTGTGTATAACAGTTGATTTCTATTGTCTTGTTAATGAATTATTATTTACATAACTTGATAATATATAATTTAGAAATTAATCCAAGGGCTGGTTCATCTTACGTGAGTTTCAAATTCACTGAGTTTTTCATCTTTAATGACTTGGTCCTGTGTAGGTCAGTTTTCTGAAGACCATGAGCATAGATATTGATAAACCCAAGGTCCAAATATCCTGGCCCAGGGGGCCTCCATGGGGCTAATGAGGATGCAAAGACTTCTCCAGCATTTTGAGGCCTGACTGCCCAAAGCCATTGTACTTTATTTAAATAACTTTGGTAATATATAAATGAAAATAGGTAACATTTAAATGGCCTCTATGATTTCTGTTTAATAAAAGCAAGAAAGATTATTATTATTATTATTATTTGTTAAAAATGATACTAACGATACATCATTTCCCAAGAATAATCAAAAATCTAAAACAAAATAGATCACTATTTATTATTACTACAAAACTTGTAATCTTTCTTGAGCTGCTAACCTTATTCATACTTAATTTCAAAGTATCGTAAATGTAATGTATAAATTCCCATGACATTGTTTTGTGTCTTTTATTACACAAACCTGTAAAAAACTCCCGTGTAGGTCCCCCACCCGGGGGGGCAACCGCTGGCTCTCCCAACAAATTTGACTAAATATCTTTCTAGGATTTAGTCCAGGGCTTTTTTCTAAGAACAGAACAATCTCCCATATATCTTTTCTTCGGATGTGCGATCCCAGCAGTGTGGTTTATTTTTTCCCCCTGGACAAGCTTGGAACAACTTTCCAAAAATAGTTTTGACAGTCACTATGCTCCTGTCTTCGACCTTTTCTAATTCTGCCACATAAAGCTCACTTCCATTCAGGGACTTACTGGCTGAAGCGACATTTTGCTCCAAACCTGAAACCAGGACCGAGTACCGAGCACTCGTAGAGAGAACCTCCGGTGCCCTCGACCTCTCACAGCATAAGTCCGCATGTATTTCGATTTGTGTTAGAGGGAAGCGCTCGTTGCAGAGTTGGGGCATGTGGAACAACACGATGGTGGTGCTGGTAGCCGCGTTGATGTGTTACTAACTGCATAGGCAGAGGCATGAGGAGGCAGAGGCAGAGGCATAGGCAGAGGCAGAGGCAGAGGGCAGTATGATTGTAATCTATTCCTTGTTTAAAACCATCGTCGTCATTATCCATCATCATCATCATCTATAACATAGGGAGAGGAAGCAGCGGCCTTCTCTTCATCCTTCGTGGTCGTTTATCACTTTCCTTCTTCCATCCGCGGAGCACCAAGAAAAAGTGCACCAATAGAGGCTTTGGCTCTGAGAATAAACGGGACCTTGTCCGGTAAGGTGCTTTAGTACGCGTCCCGTTATAGCTTCTTTAGACAGGTTTTGGCTGGACAATTTTGTTCCACTGCTCTAACCACCTCAAATCCTTTCCTTTTTAACGAACGAGAAAGAATGATGTAAAACCTGTCCTGCAGTTCTGAGGCTGTCATTTCACTTTATATCTCGACTATGCAGTGGCCACAGCATCTTCCCAATATATAGCTCCTTCCCTGGATTTTGCCACGAGGACGGTAGTGATGTTGGGGTTGGGCAAACGGATGACATCTTTTATAACAGGTACGGCTGGATTCGTCTTCCTATTTGTACGGTTTCTGTCGGTTTTTTCTTCCACTTTCCAGTTTGACTTGAGAGGTCCCAGATTGAGAGCTTGCAGCGTTATGGCCTTCCTTCTTCCTCTTGTACGTGGGAAAAGTTTGACGTAAACTCCCATTTACATCTTGATTACAACCTTCATCTTCGTTTTCCTTCCTCCTCCAGAGTCTTGTTTAGGAATCCACAAGCGAGTCACTCTTGCTGATTAAATCGTCATGCGATTGACCTTACGAGTGCGCCATTTTATTTTGCTTGAGACATTCACTCCGAATTAAAATACTCACGTGACCTTTGATGGATTTGAACCACAGTACGCCTGGATCCAAGGATAATATTGGCGGCGACAATTTTATTTAGATGAAAGAAGTATTATATTTGGCGAACCAAGTTTTTAAATATTTGCATATAGGTATTACATAAGTTCATTGATTAAAGAAAGTCGTGCATATTGATTGTTTTGTGGCTACTGTTGTGCTTAGCAAACACTAAGCCACTATGCCACCCGAGTTGTGTAAGTCCGTATGTAATGTAAACATAGAATCTTCGGATAGAGTTTCGGGGCAATCATGAATCGAGGTTATTAGCGAGCGAGCGGATGTAGCGGGCGGTCGACAATCAATTCGACGACTTGCGACAATTCGGATTGTCGACATTCTGTTTGAATTGATTTAAACGTCGAAGCTACGTTTTCGGAGTTTCCATGTGGTTCGCCATTACTACTCCAGAACACACCAAAGACCAGTGCCAAAACAATATGATCGTCCATTGACTAAGCGTTTTTTAATTTGGCCTTGCAGCGAAAATCATTTCTATACAACGACGGTGATCACAAGATTTGTAACTGGCAATACCACTAACACCACATACCTAACCAATAAACTAAACAATACACTAAAACCAATACACTAAACCAATACACTAAACCAATAACACTAAAACGGCAATACACTAAACCATACACTAAACCAATATAACGAAACAATACACTAAACCAATACAACTAAAACCAATACACTCAAACAATACACATAAACAATACACGAAACCAATACACTAAACCAATACACTAAACACGAGGCTTCCAGGAAGACTAGTAAGCTCGTGTATGTGAATTCATTTTCATAACTTTGCAATGTTCTTACGTAACTAAACACCGAAACATGAGCCTGGGAGTGTCGAGTCGTTGACAAACCAGTGAACATTAATAACGAATAACTTTATATGATTGGCTAAACACTTACAATTGGAACGGAATGTACAGCTTGGGTAAGCAGCCGTGTCTAATAATTATGTACGAGAAAATTTACCAAAATCCTTTGCAGTCTGGAGTTGTTTGACTGTTGCTTATCGACTGCGGACAACGATTTTTGAAATAGGTGTATATGTTTATCCATGCATTTCACCAACATCCTAAAGGATAGTGAGATTGTAGTACATGATGCGGTTTCACAAATAATCTCATTACAACTCTATAATATTAATAGACAGTTTTTATCTTGCTACTAGAGACAAGGTCAATCAAAAAACACTTCTGCAGTTCTCTTTTTACTCCTATTATTAATATGAGCGATGTGATATTTATATAATTCTAACTTTATTACTAACAGTAGCCACATGCAAGTCCTAGACTGCCTATTTTCTTGTAAGAATGGCCAAGTTTTTTTCTGCTAATAAAACTTGCCTTTTTTACAAGAAAGAAAAACCCATATACATAAAGAACATCCCCATGCAAGTCTTAATGAACATAGCACTGCATGCCGCGAAGCTTAGATCTTTATATGTTTGAGGTTTCTTACCTACAGTAAATCAATGTCTTAAATGCGTTACTCTGTAGTTACCTTTATTTATTATTTATTTGGTTCTCTTCAGGGTAATGCCTAAGATTTTAGACAGAAGAAAAGGTTTTACAGGAGGATTTGACCCCAATTCGGCTCTGAGATGAGGAAAGTGAAATAGAGCCAATTGTGGAAAAGAGGAATCATCCAACTGAGAAACCACAAGAAAGTGTGATAATATCAACAATAGATATCCAAGACCTATGGAATAGAGTATTTATTCACTACCGTCTGTTGTGGCAATCAAAATTAACATTTTATCTAATATCTATCGCATACTCGAGTTAAATTTTACAAATGAATGAAAAAGTAGCAATGTTACTTTACACTGATCACTGGAAATAAGTTTTATGTCACAGATTGATGGCACTTAACCCTGAAACAGATATAGCCAATTTTTTTTAAACAATGATCAAAAATACTCCAATTTTACAGAATATTATACAAGAATTAACCAAGTAGATTTTTCTAGACCTATTCAATCACCTTTCCCCTTATGACATAATGTACCACTACGACCAGAATCTTTTCGTAGGCTTCTTTTGTTATTCTAATTCACCCCGTAACCTTGGTACTCTCTAGAGTTAAACATAAGAATAAGAAATTCAGAAAGATTTGTTAGTAGTGGTATCGCTCGTCATAAGGGGAATCGATTGTTTTCTTTTGTTGATTGGACTTTATCACTACTATTAATTTTTGTTTCAACGGGTTAAGTGCCATCACTCTACTGTGAGCAATTTCGTAGGACCTGGGAAAAACCACGGCGCACGAGCACGGAACTGTCACGCACCGGTTAGTATAAATCCTACATCATCACGGCACGGCACGGCACGGAATCTGATCTATCAACATTACAACACTGACAATTATTATATTATTATTATAGTATTAAAATTACTAATTCCTATATTTAACACATTTTGAACGACTCCAGATATGATGAACATCTAACACTA
>JAUJYZ010001280.1:701106-765552 GCA_033675265.1 Actinostola sp. cb2023 | reverse complement strand
TAATTGTTGACACAAAGAATTGCAAACGTATTGAATAAATTATCGTTCTACTGACAACCAATGCGCAAGGAAAATCTAATTGTAACACAAACAATTGCAAACGTATTGAATAAATTATCGTTCTACTGACAACCAATGCGCAAAGGAAAATCTAATTGTGAACACAAACAATTGCAAACGTATTGAATAAATTATCGTTCTACTGACAACCAATGCGCAAGGAAAATATAATTGTGACATAAACAATTGCAAACGTATTGAATAAATTATCGTTCTACTGACAACCAATGCGCAAGGAAAATCTAATTGTTGACACAAAGAATTGCAAACGTATTGAATAAATTATCGTTCTACTGACAACCAATGCGCAAGGAAAATCTAATTGTTGACACAAAGAATTGCAAACGTATTGAATAAATTATCGTTCTACTGACAACCAAATGCGCAAGGAAAATCTAATTGTGACACAAACAATTGCAAACGTATTGAATAAATTATCGTTCTACTGACAACCAATGCGCAAGGAAAATCTAATTGTAACACAAACAATTGCAAACGTATTGAATAAATTATCGTTCTACTGACAACCAATGCGCAAGGAAAATCTAATTGTAAAAAAACAATTGCAAACGTATTGAATAAATTATCGTTCTACTGACAACCAATGCGCAAGGAAAATCTAATTGTTGACACAAAGAATTGCAAACGTATTGAATAAATTATCGTTCTACTGACAACCAATGCGCAAGGAAAATCTAATTGTGACAGAAACAATTGCAAACGTATTGAATAAATTATCGTTCTACTGACAACCAATGCGCAAGGAAAATCTAATTGTGACACAAACAATTGCAAACGTATTGAATAAATTATCGTTCTACTGACAACCAATGCGCAAGGAAAATCTAATTGTGACACAAACAATTGCAAACGTATTGAATAAATTATCGTTCTACTGACAACCAATGCGCAAGGAAAATCTAATTGTGACACAAACAATTGCAAACGTATTGAATAAATTATCGTTCTACTGACAACCAATGCGCAAGGAAAATCTAATTGTGACACAAAACAATTGCAAACGTATTGAATAAATTATCGTTCTACTGACAACCAATGCGCAAGGAAAATCTAATTGTGACACAAAGAATTGCAAACGTATTGAATAAATTATCGTTCTACTGACAACCAATGCGCAAGGAAAATCTAATTGTGACACAAACAATTGCAAACGTATTGAATAAATTATCGTTCTACTGACAACCAATGCGCAAGGAAAATCTAATTGTGACACAAACAATTGCAAACGTATTGAATAAATTATCGTTCTACTGACAACCAATGCGCAAGGAAAATCTAATTGTGACACAAACAATTGCAAACGTATTGAATAAATTATCGTTCTACTGACAACCAATGCGCAAGGAAAATCTAATTGTGACACAAACAATTGCAAACGTATTGAATAAATTATCGTTCTACTGACAACCAATGCGCAAGGAAAATCTAATTGTTGACACAAACAAAATTGCAAACGTATTGAATAAATTATCGTTCTACTGACAACCAATGCGCAAGGAAAATCTAATTGTGACACAAAACAATTGCAAACGTATTGAATAAATTATCGTTCTACTGACAACCAATGCGCAAGGAAAATCTAATTGTGACACAAACAAATTGCAAACGTATTGAATAAATTATCGTTCTACTGACAACCAATGCGCAAGGAAAATCTAATTGTTGACACAAACAATTGCAAAACGTATTGAATAAATTATCGTTCTACTGACAACCAATGCGCAAGGAAAATCTAATTGTGACACAAACAATTGCAAACGTATTGAATAAATTATCGTTCTACTGACAACCAATGCGCAAGGAAAATCTAATTGTGACACAAACAATTGCAAACGTATTGAATAAATTATCGTTCTACTGACAACCAATGCGCAAGGAAAATCTAATTGTGACACAAACAATTGCAAACGTATTGAATAAATTATCGTTCTACTGACAACCAATGCGCAAGGAAAATCTAATTGTTGACACAAAACAATTGCAAACGTATTGAATAAATTATCGTTCTACTGACAACCAATGCGCAAGGAAAATCTAATTGTGACAGAAACAATTGCAAACGTATTGAATAAATTATCGTTCTACTGACAACCAATGCGCAAGGAAAATCTAATTGTGACACAAACAATTGCAAACGTATTGAATAAATTATCGTTCTACTGACAACCAATGCGCAAGGAAAATCTAATTGTGACACAAACAATTGCAAACGTATTGAATAAATTATCGTTCTACTGACAACCAATGCGCAAGGAAAATCTAATTGTGACACAAACAATTGCAAACGTATTGAATAAATTATCGTTCTACTGACAACCAATGCGCAAGGAAAATCTAATTGTGACACAAACAATTGCAAACGTATTGAATAAATTATCGTTCTACTGACAACCAATGCGCAAGGAAAATCTAATTGTGACACAAACAATTGCAAACGTATTGAATAAATTATCGTTCTACTGACAACCAATGCGCAAGGAAAATCTAATTGTGACACAAACAATTGCAAACGTATTGAATAAATTATCGTTCTACTGACAACCAATGCGCAAGGAAAATCTAATTGTGACACAAACAATTGCAAACGTATTGAATAAATTATCGTTCTACTGACAACCAATGCGCAAGGAAAATCTAATTGTGACACAAACAATTGCAAACGTATTGAATAAATTATCGTTCTACTGACAACCAATGCGCAAGGAAAATCTAATTGTGACACAAACAATTGCAAACGTATTGAATAAATTATCGTTCTACTGACAACCAATGCGCAAGGAAAATCTAATTGTGACACAAACAATTGCAAACGTATTGAATAAATTATCGTTCTACTGACAACCAATGCGCAAGGAAAATCTAATTGTGACACAAACAATTGCAAACGTATTGAATAAATTATCGTTCTACTGACAACCAATGCGCAAGGAAAATCTAATTGTGACACAAACAATTGCAAACGTATTGAATAAATTATCGTTCTACTGACAACCAATGCGCAAGGAAAATCTAATTGTGACACAAACAATTGCAAACGTATTGAATAAATTATCGTTCTACTGACAACCAATGCGCAAGGAAAATCTAATTGTGACACAAACAATTGCAAACGTATTGAATAAATTATCGTTCTACTGACAACCAATGCGCAAGGAAAATCTAATTGTGACACAAACAATTGCAAACGTATTGAATAAATTATCGTTCTACTGACAACCAATGCGCAAGGAAAATCTAATTGTGACACAAACAATTGCAAACGTATTGAATAAATTATCGTTCTACTGACAACCAATGCGCAAGGAAAATCTAATTGTGACAGAAACAATTGCAAACGTATTGAATAAATTATCGTTCTACTGACAACCAATGCGCAAGGAAAATCTAATTGTGACACAAACAATTGCAAACGTATTGAATAAATTATCGTTCTACTGACAACCAATGCGCAAGGAAAATCTAATTGTGACACAAACAATTGCAAACGTATTGAATAAATTATCGTTCTACTGACAACCAATGCGCAAGGAAAATCTAATTGTGACACAAACAATTGCAAACGTATTGAATAAATTATCGTTCTACTGACAACCAATGCGCAAGGAAAATCTAATTGTGACACAAACAATTGCAAACGTATTGAATAAATTATCGTTCTACTGACAACCAATGCGCAAGGAAAATCTAATTGTGACACAAACAATTGCAAACGTATTGAATAAATTATCGTTCTACTGACAACCAATGCGCAAGGAAAATCTAATTGTGACACAAACAATTGCAAACGTATTGAATAAATTATCGTTCTACTGACAACCAATGCGCAAGGAAAATCTAATTGTGACACAAAAACAATTGCAAACGTATTGAATAAATTTATCGTTCTACTGACAACCAATGCGCAAGGAAAATCTAATTGTTGACACAAACAATTGCAAACGTATTGAATAAATTATCGTTCTACTGACAACCAATGCGCAAGGAAAATCTAATTGTGACACAAACAATTGCAAACGTATTGAATAAATTATCGTTCTACTGACAACCAATGCGCAAGGAAAATCTAATTGTGACACAAACAATTGCAAACGTATTGAATAAATTATCGTTCTACTGACAACCAATGCGCAAGGAAAATCTAATTGTGACACAAACAATTGCAAACGTATTGAATAAATTATCGTTCTACTGACAACCAATGCGCAAGGAAAATCTAATTGTGACACAAACAATTGCAAACGTATTGAATAAATTATCGTTCTACTGACAACCAATGCGCAAGGAAAATCTAATTGTGACACAAACAATTGCAAACGTATTGAATAAATTATCGTTCTACTGACAACCAATGCGCAAGGAAAATCTAATTGTGACACAAACAATTGCAAACGTATTGAATAAATTATCGTTCTACTGACAACCAATGCGCAAGGAAAATCTAATTGTGACACAAACAATTGCAAACGTATTGAATAAATTATCGTTCTACTGACAACCAATGCGCAAGGAAAATCTAATTGTGACAGAAACAATTGCAAACGTATTGAATAAATTATCGTTCTACTGACAACCAATGCGCAAGGAAAATCTAATTGTGACACAAACAATTGCAAACGTATTGAATAAATTATCGTTCTACTGACAACCAATGCGCAAGGAAAATCTAATTGTGACACAAACAATTGCAAACGTATTGAATAAATTATCGTTCTACTGACAACCAATGCGCAAGGAAAATCTAATTGTGACACAAACAAATTGCAAACGTATTGAATAAATTATCGTTCTACTGACAACCAATGCGCAAGGAAAATCTAATTGTGACACAAACAATTGCAAACGTATTGAATAAATTATCGTTCTACTGACAACCAATGCGCAAGGAAAATCTAATTGTGACACAAACAATTGCAAACGTATTGAATAAATTATCGTTCTACTGACAACCAATGCGCAAGGAAAATCTAATTGTGACACAAACAATTGCAAACGTATTGAAAATAAATTATCGTTCTACTGACAACCAATGCGCAAGGAAAATCTAATTGTGACACAAACAATTGCAAACGTATTGAATAAATTATCGTTCTACTGACAACCAATGCGCAAGGAAAATCTAATTGTGACACAAACAATTGCAAACGTATTGAATAAATTATCGTTCTACTGACAACCAATGCGCAAGGAAAATCTAATTGTGACACAAACAATTGCAAACGTATTGAATAAATTATCGTTCTACTGACAACCAATGCGCAAGGAAAATCTAATTGTGACACAAACAATTGCAAACGTATTGAATAAATTATCGTTCTACTGACAACCAATGCGCAAGGAAAATCTAATTGTGACACAAACAATTGCAAACGTATTGAATAAATTATCGTTCTACTGACAACCAATGCGCAAGGAAAAATCTAATTGTGACACAAACAATTGCAAACGTATTGAATAAATTATCGTTCTACTGACAACCAATGCGCAAGGAAAATCTATTGTGACACAAACAATTGCAAACGTATTGAATAAATTATCGTTCTACTGACAACCAATGCGCAAGGAAAATCTAATTGTGACACAAACAATTGCAAACGTATTGAATAAATTTATCGTTCTACTGACAACCAATGCGCAAGGAAAATCTAATTGTGACACAAAACAATTGCAAACGTATTGAATAAATTATCGTTCTACTGACAACCAATGCGCAAGGAAAATCTAATTGTGACACAAACAATTGCAAACGTATTGAATAAATTATCGTTCTACTGACAACCAATGCGCAAGGAAAATCTAATTGTGACACAAACAATTGCAAACGTATTGAATAAATTATCGTTCTACTGACAACCAATGCGCAAGGAAAATCTAATTGTGACACAAACAATTGCAAACGTATTGAATAAATTATCGTTCTACTGACAACCAATGCGCAAGGAAAATCTAATTGTGACACAAACAATTGCAAACGTATTGAATAAATTATCGTTCTACTGACAACCAATGCGCAAGGAAAATCTAATTGTGACACAAACAATTGCAAACGTATTGAATAAATTATCGTTCTACTGACAACCAATGCGCAAGGAAAATCTAATTGTGACACAAACAATTGCAAACGTATTGAATAAATTATCGTTCTACTGACAACCAATGCGCAAGGAAAATCTAATTGTGACACAAACAATTGCAAACGTATTGAATAAATTATCGTTCTACTGACAACCAATGCGCAAGGAAAATCTAATTGTGACACAAACAATTGCAAACGTATTGAATAAATTATCGTTCTACTGACAACCAATGCGCAAGGAAAATCTAATTGTGACACAAACAATTGCAAACGTATTGAATAAATTATCGTTCTACTGACAACCAATGCGCAAGGAAAATCTAATTGTGACACAAACAATTGCAAACGTATTGAATAAATTATCGTTCTACTGACAACCAATGCGCAAGGAAAATCTAATTGTGACACAAACAATTGCAAACGTATTGAATAAATTATCGTTCTACTGACAACCAATGCGCAAGGAAAATCTAATTGTGACAGAAACAATTGCATACGAATTGAATAAATTATCGTTCTACTGACAACCAATGCGCAAGGAAAATCTAATTGTGACACAAACAATTGCAAACGTATTGAATAAATTATCGTTCTACTGACAACCAATGCGCAAGGAAAATCTAATTGTGACACAAACAATTGCAAACGTATTGAATAAATTATCGTTCTACTGACAACCAATGCGCAAGGAAAATCTAATTGTTGACACAAACAATTGCAAACGTATTGAATAAATTATCGTTCTACTGACAACCAATGCGCAAGGAAAATCTAATTGTGACACAAACAATTGCAAACGTATTGAATAAATTATCGTTCTACTGACAACCAATGCGCAAGGAAAATCTAATTGTGACACAAACAATTGCAAACGTATTGAATAAATTATCGTTCTACTGACAACCAATGCGCAAGGAAAATCTAATTGTGACACAAACAATTGCAAACGTATTGAATAAATTATCGTTCTACTGACAACCAATGCGCAAGGAAAATCTAATTGTGACACAAACAATTGCAAACGTATTGAATAAATTATCGTTCTACTGACAACCAATGCGCAAGGAAAATCTAATTGTGACACAAACAATTGCAAACGTATTGAATAAATTATCGTTCTACTGACAACCAATGCGCAAGGAAAATCTAATTGTGACACAAAACAATTGCAAACGTATTGAATAAATTATCGTTCTACTGACAACCAATGCGCAAGGAAAATCTAATTGTGACACAAACAATTGCAAACGTATTGAATAAATTATCGTTCTACTGACAACCAATGCGCAAGGAAAATCTAATTGTGACAGAAACAATTGCAAACGTATTGAATAAATTATCGTTCTACTGACAACCAATGCGCGAGGAAAATCTAATTGTGACACAAACAATTGCAAACGTATTGAATAAATTATCGTT
Source organism: Actinostola sp. cb2023 (assembly GCA_033675265.1). NCBI lineage: Eukaryota > Metazoa > Cnidaria > Anthozoa > Actiniaria > Actinostolidae > Actinostola > Actinostola sp. cb2023. The sequence continues at coordinate 757,979 of JAUJYZ010001280.1, read as the reverse complement.
CTACTGACAACCAATGCGCAAGGAAAATCTAATTGTGACAGAAAACAATTGCAAACGTATTGAATAAATTATCGTTCTACTGACAACCAATGCGCAAGGAAAATCTAATTGTGACACAAACAATTGCAAACGTATTGAATAAATTATCGTTCTACTGACAACCAATGCGCAAGGAAAATCTAATTGTGACACAAACAATTGCAAACGTATTGAATAAATTATCGTTCTACTGACAACCAATGCGCAAGGAAAATCTAATTGTGACACAAACAATTGCAAACGTATTGAATAAATTATCGTTCTACTGACAACCAATGCGCAAGGAAAATCTAATTGTGACACAAACAATTGCAAACGTATTGAATAAATTATCGTTCTACTGACAACCAATGCGCAAGGAAAATCTAATTGTGACACAAACAATTGCAAACGTATTGAATAAATTATCGTTCTACTGACAACCAATGCGCAAGGAAAATCTAATTGTGACACAAAACAATTGCAAACGTATTGAATAAATTATCGTTCTACTGACAACCAATGCGCAAGGAAAATCTAATTGTAACACAAACAATTGCAAACGTATTGAATAAATTATCGTTCTACTGACAACCAATGCGCAAGGAAAATCTAATTGTGACACAAACAATTGCAAACGTATTGAATAAATTATCGTTCTACTGACAACCAATGCGCAAGGAAAATCTAATTGTGACACAAACAATTGCAAACGTATTGAATAAATTATCGTTCTACTGACAACCAATGCGCAAGGAAAATCTAATTGTGACAGAAACAATTGCAAACGTATTGAATAAATTATCGTTCTACTGACAACCAATGCGCAGGAAAATCTAATTGTGACACAAACAATTGCAAACGTATTGAATAAATTATCGTTCTACTGACAACCAATGCGCAAGGAAAATCTAATTGTGACACAAACAATTGCAAACGTATTGAATAAATTATCGTTCTACTGACAACCAATGCGCAAGGAAAATCTAATTGTGACACAAACAATTGCAAACGTATTGAATAAATTATCGTTCTACTGACAACCAATGCGCAAGGAAAATCTAATTGTGACACAAACAATTGCAAACGTATTGAATAAATTATCGTTCTACTGACAACCAATGCGCAAGGAAAATCTAATTGTTGACACAAACAATTGCAAACGTATTGAATAAATTATCGTTCTACTGACAACCAATGCGCAAGGAAAATCTAATTGTGACACAAACAATTGCAAACGTATTGAATAAATTATCGTTCTACTGACAACCAATGCGCAAGGAAAATCTAATTGTGACACAAACAATTGCAAACGTATTGAATAAATTATCGTTCTACTGACAACCAATGCGCAAGGAAAATCTAATTGTGACACAAACAATTGCAAACGTATTGAATAAATTATCGTTCTACTGACAACCAATGCGCAAGGAAAATCTAATTGTGACACAAACAATTGCAAACGTATTGAATAAATTATCGTTCTACTGACAACCAATGCGCAAGGAAAATCTAATTGTTGACACAAAACAATTGCAAACGTATTGAATAAATTATCGTTCTACTGACAACCAATGCGCAAGGAAAATCTAATTGTGACACAAACAATTGCAAACGTATTGAATAAATTATCGTTCTACTGACAACCAATGCGCAAGGAAAATCTAATTGTGACACAAACAATTGCAAACGTATTGAATAAATTATCGTTCTACTGACAACCAATGCGCAAGGAAAATCTAATTGTGACACAAACAATTGCAAACGTATTGAATAAATTATCGTTCTACTGACAACCAATGCGCAAGGAAAATCTAATTGTGACACAAACAATTGCAAACGTATTGAATAAATTATCGTTCTACTGACAACCAATGCGCAAGGAAAATCTAATTGTGACAGAAACAATTGCAAACGTATTGAATAAATTATCGTTCTACTGACAACCAATGCGCAAGGAAAATCTAATTGTGACACAAACAATTGCAAACGTATTGAATAAATTATCGTTCTACTGACAACCAATGCGCAAGGAAAATCTAATTGTGTGACACAAACAATTGCAAACGTATTGAATAAATTATCGTTCTACTGACAACCAATGCGCAAGGAAAATCTAATTGTGACACAAACAATTGCAAACGTATTGAATAAATTATCGTTCTACTGACAACCAATGCGCAAGGAAAATCTAATTGTGACACAAACAATTGCAAACGTATTGAATAAATTATCGTTCTACTGACAACCAATGCGCAAGGAAAAATCTAATTGTGACACAAAAACAATTGCAAACGTATTGAATAAATTATCGTTCTACTGACAACCAATGCGCAAGGAAAATCTAATTGTGACACAAACAATTGCAAACGTATTGAATAAATTATCGTTCTACTGACAACCAATGCGCAAGGAAAAATCTAATTGTGACAGAAACAATTGCAAACGTAAACGTATTGAATAAATTATCGTTCTACTGACAACCAATGCGCAAGGAAAATCTAATTGTGACACAAAAACAATTGCAAACGTATTGAATAAATTATCGTTCTACTGACAACCAATGCGCAAGGAAAATCTAATTGTTGACACAAACAATTGCAAACGTATTGAATAAATTATCGTTCTACTGACAACCAATGCGCAAGGAAAATCTAATTGTTGACACAAACAATTGCAAACGTATTGAATAAATTATCGTTCTACTGACAACCAATGCGCAAGGAAAATCTAATTGTGACACAAAAATTGCAAACGTATTGAATAAATTATCGTTCTACTGACAACCAATGCGCAAGGAAAATCTAATTGTGACAGAAACAATTGCAAACGTATTGAATAAATTATCGTTCTACTGACAACCAATGCGCAAGGAAAATCTAATTGTGACACAAACAATTGCAAACGTATTGAATAAATTATCGTTCTACTGACAACCAATGCGCAAGGAAAATCTAATTGTTGACACAAAGAATTGCAAACGTATTGAATAAAAATTATCGTTCTACTGACAACCAATGCGCAAGGAAAATCTAATTGTGACATAAACAATTGCAAACGTATTGAATAAATTATCGTTCTACTGACAACCAATGCGCAAGGAAAATCTAATTGTGACAGAAACAATTGCAAACGTATTGAATAAATTATCGTTCTACTGACAACCAATGCGCAAGGAAAATCTAATTGTTGACACAAAGAATTGCAAACGTATTGAATAAATTATCGTTCTACTGACAACCAATGCGCGAGGAAAATCTAATTGTGACAGAAACAATTGCAAACGTATTGAATAAAATTATCGTTCTACTGACAACCAATGCGCGAGGAAAATCTAATTGTGACAGAAACAATTGCAAACGTATTGAATAATTATCGTTCTACTGACAACCAATGCGCGAGGAAAATCTAATTGTGACAGAAACAATTGCAAACGTATTGAATAAATTATCGTTCTACTGACAACCAATGCGCAAGGAAAATCTAATTGTGACAGAAACAATTGCAAACGTATTGAACAAATTATCGTTCTACTGACAACCAATGCGCGAGGAAAATCTAATTGTGACAGAAACAATTGCAAACGTATTGAATAAATTATCGTTCTACTGACAACCAATGCGCAAGGAAAATCTAATTGTGACACAAACAATTGCAAACGTATTGAATAAATTATCGTTCTACTGACAACCAATGCGCAAGGAAAATCTAATTGTTGACACAAAGAATTGCAAACGTATTGAATAAATTATCGTTCTACTGACAACCAATGCGCAAGGAAAATCTAATTGTGACATAAACAATTGCAAACGTATTGAATAAATTATCGTTCTACTGACAACCAATGCGCAAGGAAAATCTAATTGTGACAGAAACAATTGCAAACGTATTGAATAAATTATCGTTCTACTGACAACCAATGCGCAAGGAAAATCTAATTGTAACACAAACAATTGCAAACGTATTGAATAAATTATCGTTCTACTGACAACCAATGCGCAAGGAAAAATCTAATTGTAACACAAACAATTGCAAACGTATTGAATAAATTATCGTTCTACTGACAACCAATGCGCAAGGAAAATCTAATTGTAACAGAAACAATTGCAAACGTATTGAATAAATTATCGTTCTACTGACAACCAATGCGCAAGGAAAATCTAATTGTTGACACAAAAACAATTGCAGACGGATTGAACAAATTATCGTTCTACTGACAACCAATGCGCGAGGAAAATCTAATTGTGACAGAAACAATTGCAAACGTATTGAACAAATTATCGTTCTACTGACAACCAATGCGCGAGGAAAATCTAATTGTGACAGAAACAATTGCAAACGTATTGAACAAATTATCGTTCTACTGACAACCAATGCGCAAGGAAAATATAATTGTTGACACAAAGAATTGCAAACGTATTGAATAAATTATCGTTCTACTGACAACCAATGCGCAAGGAAAATCTAATTGTGACAGAAACAATTGCAAACGTATTGAATAAATTATCGTTCTACTGACAACCAATGCGCAAGGAAAATCTAATTGTGACAGAAACAATTGCAAACGTATTGAATAAATTATCGTTCTACTGACAACCAATGCGCAAGGAAAATATAATTGTTGACACAAAGAATTGCAAACGTATTGAATAAATTATCGTTCTACTGACAACCAATGCGCAAGGAAAATCTAATTGTGACAGAAACAATTGCAAACGTATTGAATAAATTATCGTTCTACTGACAACCAATGCGCAAGGAAAATCTAATTGTAACACAAACAATTGCAAACGTATTGAATAAATTATCGTTCTACTGACAACCAATGCGCGAGGAAAATCTAATTGTGACACAAACAATTGCAAACGTATTGAATAAATTATCGTTCTACTGACAACCAATGCGCAAGGAAAATCTAATTGTTGACACAAAGAATTGCAAACGTATTGAATAAATTATCGTTCTACTGACAACCAATGCGCAAGGAAAATCTAATTGTGACAGAAAACAATTGCAAACGTATTGAATAAATTATCGTTCTACTGACAACCAATGCGCAAGGAAAATCTAATTGTTACACAAACAATTGCAAACGTATTGAATAAATTATCGTTCTACTGACAACCAATGCGCAAGGAAAATCTAATTGTTGACAGAAACAATTGCAAACGTATTGAATAAATTATCGTTCTACTGACAACCAATGCGCAAGGAAAATCTAATTGTTGACAGAAACAATTGCAAACGTATTGAATAAATTATCGTTCTACTGACAACCAATGCGCGAGGAAAATCTAATTGTGACAGAAACAATTGCAAACGTATTGAACAAATTATCGTTCTACTGACAACCAAAGCGCGAGGAAAATCTAATTGTGACAGAAACAATTGCAAACGTATTGAATAAATTATCGTTCTACTGACAACCAATGCGCAAGGAAAATCTAATTGTAACACAAACAATTGCAAACGTATTGAATAAATTATCGTTCTACTGACAACCAATGCGCAAGGAAAATCTAATTGTAACACAAACAATTGCAAACGTATTGAATAAATTATCGTTCTACTGACAACCAATGCGCAAGGAAAATCTAATTGTTGACACAAAGAATTGCAAACGTATTGAATAAATTATCGTTCTACTGACAACCAATGCGCGAGGAAAATCTAATTGTTGACACAAAGAATTGCAAACGTATTGAACAAATTATCGTTCTACTGACAACCAATGCTCAAGGAAAATCTAATTGTTGACACAAAGAATTGCAGACGGATTGAACAAATTATCGTTCTACTGACAACCAATGCGCGAGGAAAATCTAATTGTGACAGAAACAATTGCAAACGTATTGAATAAATTATCGTTCTACTGACAACCAATGCGCAAGGAAAATCTAATTGTGACACAAACAATTGCAAACGTATTGAATAAATTATCGTCGTTCTACTGACAACCAATGCGCAAGGAAAATATAATTGTTGACACAAAGAATTGCAAACGTATTGAATAAATTATCGTTCTATTGACAACCAATGCGCAAGGAAAATCTAATTGTGACAGAAACAATTGCAAACGTATTGAATAAATTATCGTTCTACTGACAACCAATGCGCAAGGAAAATCTAATTGTGACAGAAACAATTGCAAACGTATTGAATAAATTATCGTTCTACTGACAACCAATGCGCAAGGAAAATATAATTGTTGACACAAAGAATTGCAAACGTATTGAATAAATTATCGTTCTACTGACAACCAATGCGCGAGGAAAATCTAATTGTGACAGAAACAATTGCAAACGTATTGAACAAATTATCGTTCTACTGACAACCAATGCGCGAGGAAAATCTAATTGTGACAGAAACAATTGCAAACGTATTGAACAAATTATCGTTCTACTGACAACCAATGCGCGAGGAAAATCTAATTGTGACAGAAACAATTGCAAACGTATTGAACAAATTATCGTTCTACTGACAACCAATGCGCGAGGAAAATCTAATTGTGACAGAAACAATTGCAAACGTATTGAACAAATTATCGTTCTACTGACAACCAATGCGCGAGGAAAATCTAATTGTGACAGAAACAATTGCAAACGTATTGAATAAATTATCGTTCTACTGACAACCAATGCGCAAGGAAAATCTAATTGTTGACACAAAGAATTGCAAACGTATTGAATAAATTATCGTTCTACTGACAACCAATGCGCAAGGAAAATCTAATTGTGACAGAAACAATTGCAAACGTATTGAATAAATTATCGTTCTACTGACAACCAATGCGCAAGGAAAATCTAATTGTGACACAAACAATTGCAAACGTATTGAATAAATTATCGTTCTACTGACAACCAATGCGCAAGGAAAATATAATTGTTGACACAAACAATTGCAAACGTATTGAATAAATTATCGTTCTACTGACACAACCAATGCGCAAGGAAAATCTAATTGTGACACAAACAATTGCAAACGTATTGAATAAATTATCGTTCTACTGACAACCAATGCGCAAGGAAAATCTAATTGTGACAGAAACAATTGCAAACGTATTGAATAAATTATCGTTCTACTGACAACCAATGCGCAAGGAAAATCTAATTGTTGACACAAAGAATTGCAAACGTATTGAATAAATTATCGTTCTACTGACAACCAATGCGCAAGGAAAATCTAATTGTGACAGAAACAATTGCAAACGTATTGAATAAATTATCGTTCTACTGACAACCAATGCGCGAGGAAAATCTAATTGTGACAGAAACAATTGCAAACGTATTGAATAAATTATCGTTCTACTGACAACCAATGCGCGAGGAAAATCTAATTGTGACAGAAACAATTGCAAACGTATTGAACAAATTATCGTTCTACTGACAACCAATGCGCGAGGAAAATCTAATTGTGACAGAAACAATTGCAAACGTATTTGAACAAATTATCGTTCTACTGACAACCAATGCGCGAGGAAAATCTAATTGTGACAGAAAAACAATTGCAAACGTATTGAATAAATTATCGTTCTACTGACAACCAATGCGCAAGGAAAATCTAATTGTTGACACAAACAATTGCAAACGTATTGAATAAATTATCGTTCTACTGACAACCAATGCGCAAGGAAAATCTAATTGTGACAGAAACAATTGCAAACGTATTGAATAAATTATCGTTCTACTGACAACCAATGCGCAAGGAAAATCTAATTGTGACACAAACAATTGCAAACGTATTGAATAAATTATCGTTCTACTGACAACCAATGCGCAAGGAAAATCTAATTGTTGTTGACACAAAGAATTGCAAACGTATTGAATAAATTATCGTTCTACTGACAACCAATGCGCAAGGAAAATCTAATTGTGACATAAACAATTGCAAACGTATTGAATAAATTATCGTTCTACTGACAACCAATGCGCAAGGAAAATCTAATTGTGACAGAAACAATTGCAAACGTATTGAATAAATTATCGTTCTACTGACAACCAATGCGCAAGGAAAATCTAATTGTGACATAAACAATTGCAAACGTATTGAATAAATTATCGTTCTACTGACAACCAATGCGCAAGGAAAATCTAATTGTGACACAAACAATTGCAAACGTATTGAATAAATTATCGTTCTACTGACAACCAATGCGCGAGGAAAATCTAATTGTTGACACAAAGAATTGCAAACGTATTGAACAAATTATCGTTCTACTGACAACCAATGCGCAAGGAAAATCTAATTGTTGACACAAAACAATTGCAAACGTATTGAACAAATTATCGTTCTACTGACAACCAATGCGCGAGGAAAATCTAATTGTGACAGAAACAATTGCAAACGTATTGAACAAATTATCGTTCTACTGACAACCAATGCGCGAGGAAAATCTAATTGTGACAGAAACAATTGCAAACGTATTGAATAAATTATCGTTCTACTGACAACCAATGCGCAAGGAAAATCTAATTGTGACACAAACAATTGCAAACGTATTGAATAAATTATCGTTCTACTGACAACCAATGCGCAAGGAAAATCTAATTGTTGACACAAACAAAACAATTGCAAACGTATTGAATAAATTATCGTTCTACTGACAACCAATGCGCAAGGAAAATCTAATTGTGACACAAACAATTGCAAACGTATTGAATAAATTATCGTTCTACTGACAACCAATGCGCGAGGAAAATCTAATTGTTGACACAAAGAATTGCAAACGTATTGAATAAATTATCGTTCTACTGACAACCAATGCGCAAGGAAAATCTAATTGTTGACACAAAAGAATTGCAAACGTATTGAATAAATTATCGTTCTACTGACAACCAATGCGCGAGGAAAATCTAATTGTGACAGAAACAATTGCAAACGTATTGAACAAATTATCGTTCTACTGACAACCAATGCGCGAGGAAAATCTAATTGTGACAGAAACAATTGCAAACGTATTGAAATAAATTATCGTTCTACTGACAACCAATGCGCAAGGAAAATCTAATTGTGACACAAACAATTGCAAACGTATTGAATAAATTATCGTTCTACTGACAACCAATGCGCAAGGAAAATCTAATTGTTGACACAAAGAATTGCAAACGTATTGAACAAATTATCGTTCTACTGACAACCAATGCGCAAGGAAAATCTAATTGTTGACACAAAGAATTGCAAACGTATTGAACAAATTATCGTTCTACTGACAACCAATGCGCAAGGAAAATCTAATTGTTGACACAAAGAATTGCAAACGTATTGAATAAATTATCGTTCTACTGACAACCAATGCGCAAGGAAAATCTAATTGTGACATAAACAATTGCAAACGTATTGAATAAATTATCGTTCTACTGACAACCAATGCGCAAGGAAAATCTAATTGTGACATAAACAATTGCAAACGTATTGAACAAATTATCGTTCTACTGACAACCAATGCGCAAGGAAAATCTAATTGTGACAGAAACAATTGCAAACGTATTGAATAAATTATCGTTCTACTACTGACAACCAATGCGCGAGGAAAATCTAATTGTTGACACAAAGAATTGCAAACGTATTGAATAAATTATCGTTCTACTGACAACCAATGCGCAAGGAAAATCTAATTGTTGACACAAAGAATTGCAAACGTATTGAATAAATTATCGTTCTACTGACAACCAATGCGCAAGGAAAATATAATTGTGACATAAACAATTGCAAACGTATTGAATAAATTATCGTTCTACTGACAACCAATGCGCAAGGAAAATCTAATTGTGACAGAAACAATTGCAAACGTATTGAATAAATTATCGTTCTACTGACAACCAATGCGCGAGGAAAATCTAATTGTTGACACAAAGAATTGCAAACGTATTGAATAAATTATCGTTCTACTGACAACCAATGCGCAAGGAAAATATAATTGTTGACACAAAGAATTGCAAACGTATTGAATAAATTATCGTTCTACTGACAACCAATGCGCAAGGAAAATCTAATTGTGACACAAACAATTGCAAACGTATTGAATAAATTATCGTTCTACTGACAACCAATGCGCAAGGAAAATCTAATTGTGACACAAACAATTGCAAACGTATTGAATAAATTATCGTTCTACTGACAACCAATGCGCGAGGAAAATCTAATTGTGACAGAAACAATTGCAAACGTATTGAACAAATTATCGTTCTACTGACAACCAATGCGCGAGGAAAATCTAATTGTGACAGAAACAATTGCAAACGTATTGAACAAATTATCGTTCTACTGACAACCAATGCGCGAGGAAAATCTAATTGTGACAGAAACAATTGCAAACGTATTGAACAAATTATCGTTCTACTGACAACCAATGCGCGAGGAAAATCTAATTGTGACACAAACAATTGCAAACGTATTGAATAAATTATCGTTCTACTGACAACCAATGCGCGAGGAAAATCTAATTGTGACAGAAACAATTGCAAACGTATTGAATAAATTATCGTTCTACTGACAACCAATGCGCAAGGAAAATCTAATTGTTGACACAAAGAATTGCAAACGTATTGAATAAATTATCGTTCTACTGACAACCAATGCGCGAGGAAAATCTAATTGTTGACACAAAGAATTGCAAACGTATTGAACAAATTATCGTTCTACTGACAACCAATGCGCAAGGAAAATCTAATTGTTGACACAAAGAATTGCAAACGGATTGAACAAATTATCGTTCTACTGACAACCAATGCGCGAGGAAAATCTAATTGTGACAGAAACAATTGCAAACGTATTGAACAAATTATCGTTTTACTGACAACCAATGCGCGAGGAAAATCTAATTGTGACAGAAACAATTGCAAACGTATTGAATAAATTATCGTTCTACTGACAACCAATGCGCAAGGAAAATCTAATTGTTGACACAAAGAATTGCAAACGTATTGAATAAATTATCGTTCTACTGACAACCAATGCGCGAGGAAAATCTAATTGTTGACACAAAGAATTGCAAACGTATTGAACAAATTATCGTTCTACTGACAACCAATGCTCAAGGAAAATCTAATTGTTGACACAAAGAATTGCAGACGGATTGAACAAATTATCGTTCTACTGACAACCAATGCGCGAGGAAAATCTAATTGTGACAGAAACAATTGCAAACGTATTGAATAAATTATCGTTCTACTGACAACCAATGCGCAAGGAAAATCTAATTGTGACACAAACAATTGCAAACGTATTGAATAAATTATCGTTCTACTGACAACCAATGCGCAAGGAAAATATAATTGTTGACACAAAGAATTGCAAACGTATTGAATAAATTATCGTTCTACTGACAACCAATGCGCGAGGAAAATCTAATTGTTGACACAAAGAATTGCAAACGTATTGAATAAATTATCGTTCTACTGACAACCAATGCGCAAGGAAAATATAATTGTAACAGAAACAATTGCAAACGTATTGAATAAATTATCGTTCTACTGACAACCAATGCGCAAGGAAAATATAAATGTGACATAAACAATTGCAAACGTATTGAATAAATTATCGTTCTACTGACAACCAATGCGCAAGGAAAATCTAATTGTTGACACAAAGAATTGCAAACGTATTGAATAAATTATCGTTCTACTGACAACCAATGCGCAAGGAAAATATAATTGTTGACACAAAGAATTGCAAACGTATTGAATAAATTATCGTTCTACTGACAACCAATGCGCAAGGAAAATCTAATTGTAACACAAACAATTGCAAACGTATTGAATAAATTATCGTTCTACTGACAACCAATGCGCAAAGGAAAATCTAATTGTAACACAAACAATTGCAAACGTATTGAATAAATTATCGTTCTACTGACAACCAATGCGCGAGGAAAATCTAATTGTAACAGAAACAATTGCAAACGTATTGAACAAATTATCGTTCTACTGACAACCAATGCGCGAGGAAAATCTAATTGTGACAGAAACAATTGCAAACGTATTGAATAAATTATCGTTCTACTGACAACCAATGCGCAAGGAAAATCTAATTGTTGACACAAAGAATTGCAAACGTATTGAATAAATTATCGTTCTACTGACAACCAATGCGCGAGGAAAATCTAATTGTTGACACAAACAATTGCAAACGTATTGAACAAATTATCGTTCTACTGACAACCAATGCTCAAGGAAAATCTAATTGTGACAGAAACAGTTGCAAACGTATTGAATAAATTATCGATCTACTGACAACCAATGCGCAAGGAAAATATAATTGTTGACACAAAGAATTGCAAACGTATTGAACAAATTATCGTTCTACTGACAACCAATGCGCAAGGAAAATATAATTGTTGACACAAAGAATTGCAAACGTATTGAACAAATTATCGTTCTACTGACAACCAATGCGCAAGGAAAATATAATTGTTGACACAAAGAATTGCAAACGTATTGAATAAATTATCGTTCTACTGACAACCAATGCGCAAGGAAAATCTAATTGTGACATAAACAATTGCAAACGTATTGAATAAATTATCGTTCTACTGATAACCAATGCGCAAGGAAAATCTAATTGTGACATAAACAATTGCAAACGTATTGAACAAATTATCGTTCTACTGACAACCAATGCGCAAGGAAAATCTAATTGTGACAGAAACAATTGCAAACGTATTGAATAAATTATCGTTCTACTGACAACCAATGCGCGAGGAAAATCTAATTGTTGACACAAAGAATTGCAAACGTATTGAATAAATTATCGTTCTACTGACAACCAATGCGCAAGGAAAATATAATTGTTGACACAAAGAATTGCAAACGTATTGAATAAATTATCGTTCTACTGACAACCAATGCGCAAGGAAAATATAAATGTGACATAAACAATTGCAAACGTATTGAATAAATTATCGTTCTACTGACAACCAATGCGCAAGGAAAATCTAATTGTGACAGAAACAATTGCAAACGTATTGAATAAATTATCGTTCTACTGACAACCAATGCGCGAGGAAAATCTAATTGTTGACACAAAGAATTGCAAACGTATTGAACAAATTATCGTTCTACTGACAACCAATGCGCAAAGAAAATCTAATTGTGACAGAAACAATTGCAAACGTATTGAATAAATTATCGTTCTACTGACAACCAATGCCCGAGGAAAATCTAATTGTGACAGAAACAATTGCAAACGTATTGAATAAATTATCGTTCTACTGACAACCAATGCGCAAGGAAAATATAAATGTGACATAAACAATTGCAAACGTATTGAATAAATTATCGTTCTACTGACAACCAATGCGCAAAGAAAATCTAATTGTGACAGAAACAATTGCAAACGTATTGAATAAATTATCGTTCTACTGACAACCAATGCGCGAGGAAAATCTAATTGTTGACACAAAGAATTGCAAACGTATTGAACAAATTATCGTTCTACTGACAACCAATGCGCAAAGAAAATCTAATTGTGACAGAAACAATTGCAAACGTATTGAATAAATTATCGTTCTACTGACAACCAATGCCCGAGGAAAATCTAATTGTGACAGAAACAATTGCAAACGTATTGAACAAATTATCGTTCTACTGACAACCAATGCGCGAGGAAAATCTAATTGTGACAGAAACAATTGCAAACGTATTGAACAAATTATCGTTTTACTGACAACCAATGCGCGAGGAAAATCTAATTGTGACAGAAACAATTGCAAACGTATTGAACAAATTATCGTTCTACTGACAACCAATGCGCGAGGAAAATCTAATTGTGACAGAAACAATTGCAAACGTATTGAATAAATTATCGTTCTACTGACAACCAATGCGCAAGGAAAATCTAATTGTTGACACAAAGAATTGCAAACGTATTGAATAAATTATCGTTCTACTGACAACCAATGCGCGAGGAAAATCTAATTGTTGACACAAAGAATTGCAAAACGTATTGAACAAATTATCGTTCTACTGACAACCAATGCTCAAGGAAAATCTAATTGTTGACACAAAGAATTGCAGACGGATTGAACAAATTATCGTTCTACTGACAACCAATGCGCGAGGAAAATCTAATTGTGACAGAAACAATTGCAAACGTATTGAATAAATTATCGTTCTACTGACAACCAATGCGCAAGGAAAATCTAATTGTGACACAAACAATTGCAAACGTATTGAATAAATTATCGTTCTACTGACAACCAATGCGCAAGGAAAATATAATTGTTGACATAAAGAATTGCAAACGTATTGAATAAATTATCGTTCTACTGACAACCAATGCGCAAGGAAAATCTAATTGTGACATAAACAATTGCAAACGTATTGAATAAATTATCGTTCTACTGACAACCAATGCGCAAGGAAAATCTAATTGTGACAGAAACAATTGCAAACGTATTGAATAAATTATCGTTCTACTGACAACCAATGCGCAAGGAAATATAATTGTTGACACAAAGAATTGCAAACGTATTGAATAAATTATCGTTCTACTGACAACCAATGCGCGAGGAAAATCTAATTGTGACAGAAACAATTGCAAACGTATTGAACAAATTATCGTTCTACTGACAACCAATGCGCGAGGAAAATCTAATTGTGACAGAAACAATTGCAAACGTATTGAACAAATTATCGTTCTACTGACAACCAATGCGCGAGGAAAATCTAATTGTGACAGAAACAATTGCAAACGTATTGAACAAATTATCGTTCTACTGACAACCAATGCGCAAGGAAAATCTAATTGTGACAGAAACAATTGCAAACGTATTGAACAAATTATCGTTCTACTGACAACCAATGCGCGAGGAAAATCTAATTGTGACAGAAACAATTGCAAACGTATTGAAGAAATTATCGTTCTACTGACAACCAATGCGCAAGGAAAATCTAATTGTGACACAAACAATTGCAAACGTATTGAATAAATTATCGTTCTACTGACAACCAATGCGCAAGGAAAATATAATTGTTGACACAAAGAATTGCAAACGTATTGAA
This sequence comes from Actinostola sp. cb2023, assembly GCA_033675265.1. Taxonomy (NCBI): domain Eukaryota; kingdom Metazoa; phylum Cnidaria; class Anthozoa; order Actiniaria; family Actinostolidae; genus Actinostola; species Actinostola sp. cb2023. The sequence goes on along the minus strand of JAUJYZ010001280.1, from coordinate 742,962 downwards.
TAAATTATCGTTCTACTGACAACCAATGCGCAAGGAAAATCTAATTGTGACATAAACAATTGCAAACGTATTGAATAAATTATCGTTCTACTGACAACCAATGCGCAAGGAAAATCTAATTGTGACAGAAACAATTGCAAACGTATTGAATAAATTATCGTTCTACTGACAACCAATGCGCAAGGAAAATCTAATTGTAACACAAACAATTGCAAACGTATTGAATAAATTATCGTTCTACTGACAACCAATGCGCAAAGGAAAATCTAATTGTAACACAAACAATTGCAAACGTATTGAATAAATTATCGTTCTACTGACAACCAATGCGCAAGGAAAATCTAATTGTAACAGAAACAATTGCAAACGTATTGAATAAATTATCGTTCTACTGACAACCAATGCGCAAGGAAAATCTAATTGTTGACACAAAAGAATTGCAGATGGATTGAACAAATTATCGTTCTACTGACAACCAATGCGCGAGGAAAATCTAATTGTGACAGAAACAATTGCAAACGTATTGAACAAATTATCGTTCTACTGACAACCAATGCGCGAGGAAAATCTAATTGTGACAGAAACAATTGCAAACGTATTGAACAAATTATCGTTCTACTGACAACCAATGCGCAAGGAAAATATAATTGTTGACACAAAGAATTGCAAACGTATTGAATAAATTATCGTTCTACTGACAACCAATGCGCAAGGAAAATCTAATTGTGACAGAAACAATTGCAAACGTATTGAATAAATTATCGTTCTACTGACAACCAATGCGCAAGGAAAATCTAATTGTGACAGAAACAATTGCAAACGTATTGAATAAATTATCGTTCTACTGACAACCAATGCGCAAGGAAAATATAATTGTTGACACAAAGAATTGCAAACGTATTGAATAAATTATCGTTCTACTGACAACCAATGCGCAAGGAAAATCTAATTGTGACAGAAACAATTGCAAACGTATTGAATAAATTATCGTTCTACTGACAACCAATGCGCAAGGAAAATCTAATTGTAACACAAACAATTGCAAACGTATTGAATAAATTATCGTTCTACTGACAACCAATGCGCGAGGAAAATCTAATTGTGACACAAACAATTGCAAACGTATTGAATAAATTATCGTTCTACTGACAACCAATGCGCAAGGAAATTCTAATTGTTGACACAAAGAATTGCAAACGTATTGAATAAATTATCGTTCTACTGACAACCAATGCGCAAGGAAAATCTAATTGTTGACAGAAACAATTGCAAACGTATTGAATAAATTATCGTTCTACTGACAACCAATGCGCAAGGAAAATCTAATTGTTACACAAACAATTGCAAACGTATTGAATAAATTATCGTTCTACTGACAACCAATGCGCAAGGAAAATCTAATTGTTGACAGAAACAATTGCAAACGTATTGAATAAATTATCGTTCTACTGACAACCAATGCGCAAGGAAAATCTAATTGTTGACAGAAACAATTGCAAATGTATTGAATAAATTATCGTTCTACTGACAACCAATGCGCGAGGAAAATCTAATTGTGACAGAAACAATTGCAAACGTATTGAACAAATTATCGTTCTACTGACAACCAAAGCGCGAGGAAAATCTAATTGTGACAGAAACAATTGCAAACGTATTGAATAAATTATCGTTCTACTGACAACCAATGCGCAAGGAAAATCTAATTGTAACACAAACAATTGCAAACGCATTGAATAAATTATCGTTCTACTGACAACCAATGCGCAAGGAAAATCTAATTGTAACACAAACAATTGCAAACGTATTGAATAAATTATCGTTCTACTGACAACCAATGCGCGAGGAAAATCTAATTGTGACACAAACAATTGCAAACGTATTGAATAAATTATCGTTCTACTGACAACCAATGCGCAAGGAAAATCTAATTGTTGACACAAAGAATTGCAAACGTATTGAATAAATTATCGTTCTACTGACAACCAATGCGCAAGGAAAATCTAATTGTTGACAGAAACAATTGCAAACGTATTGAATAAATTATCGTTCTACTGACAACCAATGCGCAAGGAAAATCTAATTGTTACACAAACAATTGCAAACGTATTGAATAAATTATCGTTCTACTGACAACCAATGCGCAAGGAAAATCTAATTGTTGACAGAAACAATTGCAAACGTATTGAATAAATTATCGTTCTACTGACAACCAATGCGCAAGGAAAATCTAATTGTTGACAGAAACAATTGCAAATGTATTGAATAAATTATCGTTCTACTGACAACCAATGCGCAAGGAAAATCTAATTGTTGACAGAAACAATTGCAAACGTATTGAATAATTTATCGTTCTACTGACAATCAATGTTATATCTAATACTTAGGATGATGACAATATTGCTCTAAGGGTACTCTTACTTTTGATGGATGAGATATTTGATCTAAAGGACAGGTAATTAAGGTTATCAGTAAACGGGCACAAGTAGTCAAGATAGAGGTTATGTTTGAGGTTGTTAATTGGTGGTGATGTAATGATGATGATGATGAAATAGATAATGTTTCTTCTATTGATGATTATGATAGTTGTAATGATGATAGTGTTGTATATGATGATGTTGCTGAAATGGTGGTGGTGACGATGATGATGATGGTTGTAATGATGAATATGTTTCTACTGATGTTGCAGAGATAGTGGTATAATGATGATGATGCTGATGATGATGCTAGTAGTGTTGAAAATGAGTTAGTATAGATCTATCTTACAAGCGTGTCAAATGTTGTTTGTATTTTAATCAGAAATCTATGGCTTCGTCGACGTATTATTGTCTTGTTGAGGCAGATCATCAAGACGACTTACGGGGATCGAATTAACAGGTGTTTAGTATACCAATCTTACCCACAGGCAGCCCAACCATTGTACTTATTATAATTATTATAAATATATAGTTGTATGCGCACATCGATGTATTATTGTCTTGTTGATCATCAAGACGACTTACGGGGATCGAATTAACAGGTGTTTAGTATACCAATCTTACCCACAGGAAACCCAACCATTGCTTCTGAGGCTACTTATAATTATTAAATATATATTTGAGGACTGTTATTACAAAACGGGTCTTCGTCAACAAGACTCCTTTTGAGAAAACAGACCTCATTTGTATGTGCGCGTCTTTTTATGGGTTTCCTGTGGTAGATCTAGAGCACGCGCGCAATACGGATTATGTTGGGCTCCCTGTGTGTGTCACGCAAGACGCGCCCGCAGAAATGGATGTTCTACCGTTTTTGAACATACGCCGACAGCTTTCAGAATCGCGTATATGTAACGCAGCGGCCATAGGATGCGATTTTGATTGAAAATGAAAACGTTTATGGGTTTTCACGTCCATAACATCAATTCTATCAACAAATCATGCATGAAACACTTTAACTGATGATTTTTTTTTGTCTTCTTTATTTACAGAAAAATAGTAGAAAGCGTCGATGATATGACCTCGGCTGAACAGATAGCAGAATATGTCAAAACGTTCAGGTATGGCTTCCCAGCGAACCAATCAAAATGCACAGAACACATTTTCAACCAATCACATCGAGTCAATTCTGCTTGGCCGAATTCCCATCTTGTGATTGGTTAGAATATTACAAAGCCACTTCAGTGTTTCCCGCCATTTTCGGCACGAGCACGTGTTTCTTGATTATACAAAATTATGTACTGCAGTGAATACGACTTTTAATTTAACTTTTTAGACTCGGACACTTCCGGAGGAAGTGACCGAGTTAGAAAATGCGCTTTCTTTTTATTTTTCGTTGTACACAGAATGTGAAGAATGTGATCGTATCGGTCAGGAATGTCTGTTTCAGGGTTTCGATTGGCTGAAAACTGGGGCGATGATATCTGAACTCCTAATGAAGTAATTATATGCTCAAACGGATCAAGTGGTTCGCTCTTGGGTCATCGTTAAATTAAAACTCATCGTTCCACGACTACCTAGCCTCCTCCGCAGGCATCTCGCTCAGGGATCCCATTCTCGGCCTTCGGCCTCGCTTTACGGCGTTGCCTGCGGAGGAGGCTAACGACTACCGACTATACTAGAAGTGCTGTGTAGAAAGAAGCTCGTGCTCATCAATCTTGAATATAATTGTTTTAATGCTGCTAAACTGAATAGTGTTGTATTTCAAAGAGATAGTTTCATAATGGAGTGCATCATGTACCGCAACAACGTCAACAAGCTTGATTAAAATATATCTGAAGCCGGCGGCTCGGATCTTTATGGCCGATAAAACACGGGCTTTAACACGCTCATTTCACATACAAACGCATACGCCGATTCGTGTGGGCCCACTCTGAAAGATGTCGTTTCATTTATAACAAAAACAAACGCGCCTTCATTACAACAAACGAAACGTTATCAGAACCATCTGACCATGAAAATGCAACCTCAACTGGACGTTCGAAGTACGTATTGCAGACGGACGATTCGGAGATCTTTATCTATGCTCACCGACACAGTCTCCCTCGTCACGCAACTGTCATTGTCATTGTCATAAATGTCCGAGTGTACGCTCATTGAGCGTCTTGTTTTACGAAAGTTCCAGTCATTCTTTAGATCTGAGGCAGTTATTTAAAAATAACGTATTTTTGAAGAAAAAAAAATCTCAATGTTTTGTTGCACAGCATACACCTATTTCAAAAAACGTTGGCATCTGAAATCTGAATCTGAAATCTGAATCTGAAATCTGAGACCGAAAGGGATTGTAAATTTGAAATGCACAAGAACTTTATTATTATTGTGGGTATAAGTTGTGATCTATCTTGTAATTACTGGAATATGCCACGACCTTTAGGCGAAGACCTGCGTTGGCGTATAGTGTGGCTACGAGTGTTTTTAGGTCACAGATTCAGATTTCAGATTTCAGATGCCAACGTTTTTTGAAATAGGTGTATACAGTCAATGTCATTAAGGTTGTCCACCTCGGAAAAGCACATTTGCACATTGGTACATTTACACATTTGCGCTTTTACACATTCACAAAATCACGTGTCTCATTATATATTCGTCTTGCGCACGTGGAACCCAGAGTCGATGCGATTGCCGACATGACAACCGGACAACTGCAAATTCTTCCTTCTCTAGAAGCATGTGCAAAAAGACAACCTTAATGACATTGACTGTATATACAATTATATACAATTAGTGAAGAAATAGAAAATGAGCGCGCGTGCTATGTGCAGATTTATAGCATCACATTATAATTTTTATTGTTATTAATATTTAAACTTCTAGTATAGTTATGCTGTTTTAGAAGTATCTGATTAAAGATTAAAGACAAACAGACAGACAGACAGACAGACAAACAGACAGACAGACAAACAGACAGACATTTTTATTGTTATTAATATTTAAACTTCTAGTATAGCTATGCTGTTTTAGAAGTAACTGATTAAACATTAAAGACAGACAGACAGACAGACAGACAAACAGACAGACAGACAAACAGACAGACAGACAGACAGACAGACAGACAGACAGACAGACAGACAAACAGACAGACAGACAGACAAACAGACAGACAAACAGACAAACAGACAGACAGACAGACAAACAGACAGACAGACAAACAGACAAACAGACAAACAGACAGACAGACAAACAGACAAACAGACAGACAAACAGACAGACAAACAGACAAACAGACAGACAGACAAACAGACAGACAGACAAACAGACAGACAAACAGACAGACAAACAGACAGACAGACAAACAGACAGACAAACAGACAGACAAACAGACAGACAGACAAACAGACAGACAAACAGACAGACAGACAAACAGACAGACAAACACAGACAAACAGACAAACAGACAGACAGACAGACAAACAGACAGACAGACAACAGACAGACAGACAAACAGACAGACAAACAGACAAACAGACAGACAAACAGACAGACAGACAAACAGACAGACAAACAGACAGACAAACAGACAGACAGACAGACAAACAGACAGACAAACAGACAGACAGACAGACAGACAAACAGACAGACAGACAGACAGACAAACAGACAAACAGACAGACAGACAAACAGACAGACAAACAGACAGACAAACAGACAGACAGACAGACAGACAGACAGACAAACAGACATTCAAACAGACAAACAGACAGACAGACAAACAGACAGACAGACAGACAAACAGACAGACAGACATTTTTATTTTTTTTAATATTTAAACTTCTAGTATAGTTAGAGTGCAAACCATATGTCCGTGAAACAGTACTATTACTAAATAGTACTAAATAGTGTTATCTCTATTGTTTTCTATTGTTTCATCAGTGCTATTTAGTACTAATTAGTTAGTACTGCTTCACGGACATATGGTTTGTACTCTATGCTGTTTTAGAAGTAACTGATTAAAGATAGACAGACAGACACAGACAGACAGACAGACAAACAGACAGACATTTTTATTTTTATTTTATGCTGTTTTAGAAGTAATCTGATTAAAGATTAAAGATAGCATGCGGGGACTGATCAGAACATGAGAGAAGTGTTAGGAGAGGCACGACGCGTAGCGGAGTGCTTCTCAACACTTCTCGAGTGTTCTAATCAGTCCTCAAGTGCTCTATAACTGTACATAGCACAGCGGGCAAGTTTTCTATTTCTTTTATAAAATACAATTATGATTTTAAGGCAAGTTTTCGTGTTTGTTACAAAAATGTTTGAATATCTGCGCGCACGTGCACTGTGCTCTCATAAAGCATGGGGAATACACATCCTTTGGCCAATCAGAGCGTGCCTTATGTCATAGTTATTTTATAACGTTTCATAGCCCTCACCTTTACTGGGGCCAGTTATAAAATCTCACTTTGTTAAATACCATAGGTATTTTGTTGGGCTAAACCCATAGCAAATTCTCTCCATATCGAGTCTATTGTTATGTTCATATTCGGCCTCTTTAAATTCTATGAGCTCAGGGAAAACGGCACAAGCCCACATTTTTTGCCAAAGCGTGAGTTCAGTGTATTGAGTAGCCATGAAAAAAAAAATAACACATTGAAAAACATATTTGTGCAGAGATTCTTTTTGGCCCGGTGGAGTTCTGTCTGAACCGCGTGCTGAGAGGAAATGTGATGTTAAGATGAGAACTCGTGTTGCTGGCAGAACAAAGATGTTCGGCTCAATACCAGGTGAGATGGTGCTTACTGAGTACTTGTGGGCAGTCGTGAAGTTCTTCAGTATAGACTCGAGGGGGGGGGGGGGGGGGGGGGGGGGGATGAATCCCAGATAGGATTTGGACCTAGATAGTGGATACTATATATTTATCCAGGTGCTCTGTCATCTACAACGTGTAAAGTAGGTTTGTGGGATGAAGAGTGACTTTCTGGATGAAATTTCCAACTTGTATCAATGTTGTATAAAATTGCACCAATAAGTTTATCTATTTGTAGAACCAAGGTTTTTTATATTTTTTGGGTGCCTTCGAAAGAGCCAAAAATGTATGCTAAAATCATACACATCTTTTATTTGTAGCTTATTAATTATAATTAGTACCGTATTCACCGGCATATACGTTTTTTTCCCGAAAATCGTGATCCAAAGTTGGGGGTGCGGCTTATCTGCGAGAACATCAGGAATTGGTACCAGAAATTTACATTAAATTTACATATATTAAACATAACGTGTGATTTCGATTAATTCTATTTCAAAATTTCAAAAATTTGCGTTGCCAAACTCGGGGTGTGGCTTATCTGCGAGTGCGGCTTATACGCCGGTGAATACGGTACGTTAGTTAGACTAGACATTTAATGAATTTGTAAAACTTAATGTAATTCAGCTGGCCTGGGGGCTGTAAGCCAGGTATTCAGTTTTAACTTAAAATAAAATAAATAAATAATATAAGTATATAAACTATTCTTCTTCTTCTCTTTCTCTCAGAGGAATTGAGTAGATTTCTTGGCCCTGAAGTAACAATGGATGGTGTATGCAGAGTGTTTGATACTTTCCAGTATTCGAGTTTCAACAAGCGTATATTGTATGTTCTCACCGAGGGGATGCTGGAACAACTCTTCCCTGACAATAAATTCTCTGAAATATTTAGAAGGATCCATGCAAGAAGTTTATAGAACTGTCATGGCATTCAGGTAAAGTCAGGTACAGTCAGGTACAGTCAGGTACAGTCAGGTACAGTCAGGTACAGCCAGGTACAGCCAGATACAGTCAGGTACAGTCAGGTACAGTCAGGTACAGTCAGGTACAGTCAGATACAGTCAGATACAGTCAGATACAGTCAGATACAGTCAGGTACAGCCAGGTACAGTCAGATACAGTCAGGTACAGTCAGGTACAGGTACAGTCAGATACAGTCAGATACAGTCAGATACAGTCAGTACAGTCAGGTACAGTCAGGTACAGTCAGTACAGTCAGGTACAGTCAGATACAGTCAGATACAGTAGCATACAGTCAGATACAGTCAGTCAGGTACAGTCAGGTACAGTCAGATACAGTCAGGTACAGTCAGGTACAGTCAGGTACAGTCAGTACAGTCAGGTACAGTCAGGTACAGTCAGGTACAGTCAGGTACAGTCAGGTACAGTCAGGTACAGTACAGTCAGGTACAGTCAGGTACAGTCAGGTACAGTCAGGTACAGTCAGGTACAGTCAGATACAGTCAGGTACAGTCAGGTACAGTCAGGTACAGTCAGGTACAGTCAGGTACAGTCAGGTACAGTCAGATACAGTCAGATACAGTCAGGTACAGTCAGGTACAGTCAGGTACAGTCAGGTACACAGTCAGGTACAGTCAGGTACAGTCAGGTACAGTCAGGTACAGTCAGGTACAGTCAGGTACAGTCAGGTACAGTCAGGTACAGTCAGGTACAGTCAGGTACAGTCAGGTACAGTCAGGTACAGTCAGGTACAGTCAGGTACAGTCAGGTACAGTCAGGTACAGTCAGGTACAGTCAGGTACAGTCAGTACAGTCAGTCAGTCAGATACAGTCAGGTACAGTCAGGTACAGTCAGGTACAGTCAGATACAGTCAGGTACAGTCAGGTACAGTCAGGTACAGTCAGGTACAGTCAGGTACAGTCAGGTACAGTCAGGTACAGTCAGGTACAGTCAGGTACAGTCAGGTACAGTCAGGTACAGTCAGGTACAGTCAGGTACAGTCAGGTACAGTCAGGTACAGTCAGGTACAGTCAGGTACAGTCAGGTACAGTCAGGTACAGTCAGGTACAGTCAGGTACAGTCAGGTACAGTCAGGTACAGTCAGTACAGTCAGGTACAGTCAGGTACAGTCAGGTACAGTCAGGTACAGTCAGGTACAGTCAGTCAGTACAGTCAGTACAGTCAGATACAGTCAGGTACAGTCAGGTACAGTCAGGTACAGTCAGGTACAGTACAGTCAGGTACAGTCAGGTACAGTCAGGTACAGTCAGGTACAGTCAGGTACAGTCAGGTACAGTCAGGTACAGTCAGTCAGTCAGTACAGTCAGGTACAGTCAGGTACAGTCAGGTACAGTCAGATACAGTCAGGTCAGGTACAGTCAGGTACAGTCAGGTACAGTCAGGTACAGTCAGTACAGTCAGGTACAGTCAGGTACAGTCAGTACAGTCAGGTACAGTCAGGTACAGTCAGTACAGTCAGGTACAGTCAGGTACAGTCAGGTACAGTCAGGTACAGTCAGGTACAGTCAGGTACAGTCAGGTACAGTCAGGTACAGTCAGGTACAGTCAGGTACAGTCAGGTACAGTCAGTCAGGTACAGTCAGGTACAGTCAGGTACAGTCAGGTACAGTCAGGTACAGTCAGTACAGTCAGGTACAGTCAGGTACAGTCAGGTACAGTCAGGTACAGTCAGGTACAGTCAGGTACAGTCAGGTACAGTACAGTCAGGTACAGTCAGGTACAGTCAGGTACAGTCAGGTACAGTCAGATCAGGTACAGTCAGATACAGTCAGGTACAGTCAGTACAGTCAGGTACAGTCAGGTACAGTCAGGTACAGTCAGGTACAGTCAGGTACAGTCAGGTACAGTCAGGTACAGTCAGGTACAGTCAGGTACAGCCAGGTACAGTCAGGTACAGTCAGGTACAGTCAGGTACAGTCAGGTACAGTCAGGTACAGTCAGGTACAGTCAGGTACAGTCAGGTACAGTCAGGTACAGCAGAACTGTCAGATACAGTCAGATAAAGTAAGGTACAGTCAGGTACCTAGTACATAATACAGTAAACAGTGTACAGTCAGGTACTGATGCTGTCAGATTCAGGTACAGGTTTATTCATTACAGTGCCCATACATAAATACAGTCAGATACAGTCAGGTACAGTTCAGAACAAGTAATTGACAGTCTACATTCAGGTACAAGGTACAGTCAGGTACAGCTGCCAAGGTACAACTGGTATGCTCAAAAACATAATAATAATGAATAATAATAACAACACTGATGCATTAAGGTTTATATTAATGCCCCTCGGGTTGCGATTGATAATAACAACATTGTACATACCGCATAGCTGTTTGTAAATAACAACATACTGTCTGTCAACCAATTGCATTTATTATTGATATTATTTATTATTACGAAGCTAGCCACAGTCACATATTTTTATATATTTTATAATGCTAAATACTTTAGAATATCTAGGATATAAATAAGGGGGGAGGGGTTGGGGAAATGGGTGGGGTTTTGGGTTTGGGTGTAAAGTTTTTAGCTTGTAGAGTTTTTTTTATTATCGAGTAAATTATAGGTAGATAGGTGCATGTCCTCAATTAGTTTACACTTGTGTAAGTTAGGAAATTATTGACACATTAATAAAGGTTATTATTATTATTATGTTTGCAAAAACTGTTGACCAACAACATACCGACTGCATGTCTGCAAACTGTCAACCATCAACCTCAAAAGCAAATCTGTTTTCTCTTCCTCAGGCCAATGTACAAACTATTCTGTGGCATTACAGTTGAAGAAAGGATTGATTTTAAAATCTCCTCAAAATTATTGTATATAAATCTTAAATAATATAAATATAAATTACCATGTATAATTGGCAGCAATTGTTGATTTGAAATCATGTATTAACCCTCAAGGTTTAACGACCTACAAAGACACAGCAGCAAAGAAGAGAAGCTAATGAGGAATACTTTGTAATCAGGCACCAACATGGATGCCATGATGCAAACATGCAGCAATAGTAACCTGCCTACATGCAATAGCTTAACGCTGGACGTAACATTAGATGTTGATTTTGACTGGATTGAACGTCTGATTTTAGCACAGTGTTAAGTTTTATGCAACTCACTCCTGATCCCTTCATCCTCTACCCTCCCCTCCCTTCTACCCTCCTTTCCCCACATCCCAAGGGAGTCTGTTGGCAGACTACTACAATGCAGCTTAATTAACAAGTCAATATTGGCTTGTGATTATGTAGCATGCAAGTGAGGATATTGGATTTCTTTAAATATATAAATTACAATTCTATAATAATAACAATATTGTACTGAACCAAATTCATTGTAAATAAAGTATAATAGGTTTTTAGTCATTGGTGTATCATTAATAATAATAACAACTTTATTTAATGAGGTTATAAACGCATTATAAACACATTCTTATTTTCATTGACCCTTATTTGTTTAACCAACATTAATTGCTTGTTATGGGGTGAGAATACCAAAGTATATACCAACAAGAGAATAGTACTTTTGTGCGTTGTTACAAAATAGGAATGAATTGGCTAATTTACAAATGAGCAAAAACAAGATGGCATCACTTCGAGCCTTTTGTTTTCTTGAAATACATTTTATATACTTGGCTAAAAGCTCTATTTGTGTACGACAACGTTATTGCAATTAGGTGTATACCACACAATTGAATGGTACAGTTTGTGCGTTGTTAATCAAACTAGGAATATGCTTGGCTATTTACCTCCTAGAAAAACAAGATAGCATCACATTTCATGAGCGTTTCTTTTTCTTGAAAATACATTTGATATACTTGGCTATAAAGCTATTCACTTGTGTGGTATATTATACTAAAACAATTATTATTCCCCTCAGTGTCGGTGAATAGTGGTATAGATATTTACCTCGCCTCTCATTAAGACTCGCAGCTTGGTAAATATCCACCACTACTCACCTCCATTTCGGTGAATAATTATTGTTAATTATATAAAATTATACTGTTAATTAATTAACCTCAATTAGTTTGGCATAGGAATAACAGTAACAGCAATGTCAGCGTGATGAACCACGTAGGTGCTGACACTACCCAAGAGGGTCCTACGAATAGTCCCCAATCCCCTTGACCCAACAACTACCAAGAGAGCATTCTTTTCTTTGGCAACTTTGCAGATGGCTTCTCCTGGTTTGTTGGACTGCTCCAATAGTATAATAAATTTGACCTTAGACGAAAATCAAACTTTAGAAAATAGTGAAATAAGATTTCTTCATCTGCCTTGAATGTGTCTCATTTATTCATTGGAATGCTCAGTAGATTTAAGCCTATAATTAACAACCATCCTTGGGAACCCAGGAGTATATTCTGTCGCTCGTTACTCGCTCACAGAGAAATACCCCTGGGAACGAAGTCTGTTGGAACTTGTTCCGTAAGTCAAAATTCAAAATGGCGGCTTTCCTATTCAAACCAGAATATACTTGATACTGATTGGTCAACCTTCTTAGGTCGTCCAATCAGAAACAAGAGTAATTTTGACTTCCAGAACAAGTTACAACAGACTTTGTTCCCAGGGGTATTTCTCTGTGAGCAAGTAACGAGTGACAGAATATACCCCTGGGTTCCCGAGGATTGACAACAACCGAAGGCCTAGGACTAATCCGCCATCTGTTTTAAAAGCCAAAGGGGTGGTATATCGTCTAGCTGTTCTGGCTACAAAATTGGCCTTAATGCCTGTGCCAACTTCTACAGTTATTTTATTATTTGTAATTAAATATAGTCTGCTCAAAGTTTTGGGTCGGCTGTTCAGAAATCTAACCCAAACATCTTGCTTGATAATTTAGTGAATATTTGACTCATAAATTCTAAAAGGGAAATCCATCCATGTGTAGATCGATCAGTGAATGGGAGAAATGGTATTCCACTCACATTTTTTTGTTCACATTTCTTCCTGTATTTGTCAATGATGTCATCCACTCTGTCCCAGCTATCTTGAATAACTTTCTCTATCGCCTCTGCTGAGAGATCCATTGCTCCTACTGTAAACAGGAGATCACATATGTATACATGTAAGCCATACCCTAAAATCGGCTAAAATCATATTTTAAATGAGGGGTGCAAAAGCTAGCTTATTGACCAATCTTAAAAATACATAAAATTGAACTTAGCTTTGCATTCAGGAGTAGTTTGTTTTGTTATTCTAATTTTTCCTTTTGTTTTGTATATTGGAAGTGAGGCTAAGCTGAATTTCAAGTATTTTTAATATTGGTCAATATGGGGGACTAATTATTATCTAGTTATTGAAATTAAGGTGACCCAAATTTGCATAACTTAACTTTTAGATCTATAGTGTCCAATTCTTTTGAACAATCATGTCATGACATTGAAGCGTGTATCGCCTAGCTAGCAGGCCCAGGGGGGGGGGGGGGGGGGGGGGGGGGATGAACTCAGGGGTATCAGTGACGGGGAGGAAGCTCATGAGGCCAAAGTCATTTTGTCGATAACTGAAAAAAAGTCCTTGCTGGTAAAAACAAGACCCCAAAAAAAGTCCAACGGCCACAATAGTAACCCAAAAAAGTCCAATTTTTCTCCACCCGCACTCGAAAGTAACGGTAACGATATCATTTTTATCAACCACAAAAAAACACCCTTGACAAAAATCTTTCATATCAAAAAAAGTCCAGTTAAAAATGAAAACCCAAAAAAAGTCCCAATCCGCGAATTTCAAACCCAAAAAAAGCCTTTCGCACCTCCCCGTCACTGATACCCTGAGTGTACCCCCCTGGGCTAGCAGGGTACTGACTCCAATATGAAAGGGGCAGGGATGATCTTCGTCTCTTTAATTTAGGCCAGGTGTAGATGATGGTTTTTAGTATCGTGATGGAACATGTACCAATATTTTTAGCCATCAAGGTAATCATCTAGGATTGCATGTGAAGACACCCTGGGGCATGACTACGTCCCCAATTATAATATCCTGTAAAATTCCACTGAAAAACTGACTTGCATGAAAACATCCCCATCAATAAATTATAACTTTGCATGATTATTTTTTGATGACTCAATAACTTGACAGCTTAATTGATTTGTAATTAATTGTACACGTAGAAGAAGCGACTCATAAGTCTCTACTTATTTCCAAGCTTGCTTATTTATAGTTGGTTAAAACAAGTACGTATAAAATACATGCACGTCATAGTCATCGTCAGCGATATACAAGGCTATATTAATATACTTACAGGGTATTTTCACAATAACGTTTGTGATGTCATGAACATGCAGGATTCCTACAGTATTTCCTATTTGGTGGATGGTCTTCAAGTAGCCTACAAGAAAATAGTTAAGCCTCAGTCCATATATGGGAACATCCCGGGGGGGGGGGGGGGGGGGGGGGGGGGGGGGGGATGGTTCACTATATGGTACGTGCCGCCAAACAGGGTATATATGGTTTTCAGCACTTTTACTCTGGAACAAGGTATATTAAATCGCACAATCTCTGGAACAGGGTATCTATATTTTCACAAAGCAATATTCTGGAACAGGGTTGGATATGTTTACAGAAACATCACTTTGTAATTAGGTATGAAATGAAACAGTTGGTATATTTTTATGGCATTTACATTGGAACAGGGTTAGGGTTTGGGTTCTAAAGAGGGAGGAGGTGGGTTAATTTTGCCAGTATCATTCTGGCAGCTAATTCATTTTTTTTTATTGAGGAGGGGGGGGGGGAGTTAATAATACAAATCCATGCGATATTTGGATGTTTATAGTTTTACCCATCCATATATTTTGGCCCATATTTGTTAATTATATGGCTCTGCGAAGGACAGAGCTGCTTCTTTGACCCCATGCGTAGGCTACCCTACTGTGGCTACCCTATGGTGTTGTTAATAATACATGAGTATGATTTTAACAAGTACGTGGCTTCGAAATGACAGTCGATATTGGAATCATTTGGTAAAAAAACATGCACATTGTTGCTATAAATATTAGCGTTCGATGATGTTGGTTCAGTAAGAAAACCTTACATCTGGTAATTAATTGTAGCCAATATTATTGTTCTCACGGGAGTTCACGGGGTCTTTAATCTCACCGAATATTTGAGACTACATGCGATAATATTTCTGTATTAGCAAGAGAACAATAATAAAAGCTTACCATCCCCAAGTACAAATAATGAATGCAAGATACATATTTATTATATTTCATATTACATTATTAAAACACTTAATTTCAAACAACCTTTAATCGATCGTATCAATAATCGCACTTCCGTTCGCACACATTTATAATTTACTTTGAAAATGAAGTTTACAATGTACTGTCCCAGAGAATACCGAGCAGTGACAATGTTTTGTCCATGTGAGACGTGACATACTACGTTTTAAAAATTATAATAAAAGCTAGCTGACATTTTAGACTTACCATCGAATGCATTCTCGCACTGTGGGCTGGCATCGACGGCAAATATCACCAATTTACTCTTCGGCTCCGCCATTATTGTAAACCCTTTTCAAAGAACTCGAGGTCAGGGACAAATTTGTCGAAGATCGACTTGAAACAAGAGTGAAATCGATGGAGATTGCAACCAGATGCGATGTCTTCCACATGCACTGTTTACATTATGAATTCGTATAACACAGGTAACCCAAACTGTATAAAATAAATGTGCAGGTTAAGGCCAATTTCTTTTAGAGAAAAAAAAAAAGGTTGACTTTCATGGGTTAAATACAATATGGCTGAATCACAATGGCAGCAGAAAGGTTGTGTATTCTTCGATTGCAAGCGACGTCACATACCACAAAAATTAAAATTTAGTTCTGAATCCTATCAACTTGATTTTTTGCAGTGTTTTAGAGAATTGTGATATGAATTATTGTAGAAATGTTCAGATGAGCTCGATGTTTTGTGGCCGAGTTTTCGAAGTTTGAATTGTGTCACGCAACTTTTGCCAATCGCTAGTCACGTCTCTGAAAAGTCGTGGAAAACAACAAATTTGTACCCAATTAAATGAGAGGAGAGGAGGGGGAGAGGGGGAGGGGAGAGAGAGAAGAGAGGAGAGCGTAGACCGAGTAGCCCTTCTAGAGCTATCAATGCGAGGAGCTCTAAATACCATAAAGCACTTTTTAAAATCTCTAACCGTTTTAGAATAGAGATATAGTCATTACTCCCGGGAGTATTCTTTGGCTCAGACCAGCGTGAAGTTAGCAGCAGATTCAGCAGCACATTCGATTATCGCCTATAAATGTTTATATACAAATAATTGCCATACAAAACTACCTTAGTGTAGTAGAGAAACCTATTACCATCCTATTTATGTATTCGGTTTGATCTTAACTAGAACACAGAGTTCTCTACACACTATACGAGACGTTACTAAAGCGACACTGAATATTTCAAGCTCGACACGTACATAGATTAAACATTAACCGGCAAAGGTCACGCAATCACTTCGATGGAGTGAATTCCGCTTAAAAACCCGCAAATCAAATCCCAAAAACATACTTCACAACAAGTAGTCAATAATAAACCATAGTTTATTTCATTTTGATACTTTGCATAAACATAACAATATTTTTTATAAGTAATAGATGGGATACCGAGCGTCAAAATAGGACCCATCGTGCTTTGTAGATGGGCTACCGGCTATCAAAATACGACCAATCGTGCTTTGTAGATGGGATACCGGCTATCAAAATACGACCAATCGTGCTTTGTAGATGCGCTACCGCCTATCAAAATACGACCAATCGTCGGCTTTGTAGATGGGCTACCGCCTATCAAAATACGACCAATCGTGCTTTGTAGATGGGATACCGCCTATCAAAATAGGACCAATCGTGCTTTGTAGATGGGATACCGCCTATCAAAATAGGACCAATCGTGCTTTGTAGATGGGATACCGGCTATCAAAATACGACCAATCGTGCTTTGTAGATGGGATAACGGCTATCAAAATACGACCAATCGTGCTTTGTAGATGGGATACCGGCTATCAAAATACGACCCATCGTGCTTTGTAGATGGGCTACCGGCTATCAAAATAGGACCAATCGTGCTTTGTAGATGGGTTACCGGCTATCAAAATACGACCAATCGTGCTTTGTAGATGCGCTACCGCCTATCAAAATACGACCAATCGTGCTTTGTAGATGGGATACCGGCTATCAAAATACGACCAATCGTGCTTTGTAGATGCGCTACCGCCTATCAAAATAGGACCAATCGTGCTTTGTAGATGGGATACCGCCTATCAAAATAGGACCAATCGTGCTTTGTAGATGGGATACCGGCTATCAAAATAGGACCAATCGTGCTTTGTAGATGGGATACCGGCTATCAAAGTACGACCAATCGTGCTTTGTAGATGGGATACCGCCTATCAAAGTACGACCAATCGTGCTTTGTAGATGGGCTACCGGCTATCAAAATAGGACCAATCGTGCTTTGTAGATGGGATACCGGCTATCAAAATACGACCAATCGTGCTTTGTAGATGGGATACCGGCTATCAAAATACGACCAATCGTGCTTTGTAGATGCGCTACCGCCTATCAAAATAGGACCAATCGTGCTTTGTAGATGGGATACCGCCCTTGCGAAATTGATTCCCAACTTCTTGAGAAGACCTAGGAATTCTTAGGAATTCTTTAGAATTCCCAACTTTTCCCAACTCTCCAAAATGAGTTTTTCTGATCCTGAAAACTGAGCTAGGAATTCCTAGGAATTCCTAAGAGTTCTAAGCTTGATAAATGTTCAGGTTGAGAATACCTTGGAATTTCAGAGAATGTCAATCTCCTTTGAAATTAGTTTGGAATTTCTTAGGAATTTTTGAGAATATCAACAATTCAAGGCTTAAATTTTATGCAACAAAAGTCTAAGACTTCACAAATATTCAAATTGAAAATACCTAATAAACATCAAACATTCCATAAGTATCCAGTTGAATCAGTTCTAGTTTACGATCATATTGAGATCTTTTAGCGCTCCACATAAATCCTCAGCATTTACCTAAACTGTTATCTGTAAAATGGTGCTCAAATATTATTTCTAGAATGGTAAAATATCCAGAATTTGACGAAGAAATTGCGAACAACATCGTACTCGTGTTACGTCTTTGCACGGCCAAATGAATCTGGTACCTAATTTGTTTACCTTATTTGGAAAGCTGTCATGGAAAGCTTCACTGTGATTGGCTAGCGATTTGAATCCTGCTAGGCGCGCCAAGTCATTCCGACATCCGTTGTTTCATGTTGAACGTTTGTAACGGAAGATTAGTGACTTTATTAGGAAAATAATCGACCTTTTCTGGTATGAAATGTCCTGGAATTGGTGTGGAACAGTTCATGCATGTGTTAGGATATGGATAATGCCGAAAATCTGAAGTGAGAAATACATATACGCTTCTTTTGAGGTAAGATTAGATGGCTATTCCGTATTCGTGAGATCGGTTCGTACTTTACTTTAGTATCAACGGTTGATTCATTATATTTACGAATTACGCTGTACCTAGCTCTTTGATGAACTTAATGGCAACCTCTTTTATAACAACACATGATGGATACTAAAGTTGAGTCCCAAATACTACTGTTTTGAGGTTGAACTTCTCGAGTTTATTATACAGTGTACTGTATGTGTAGTTTTAATTCTGAATTCTAAATTGCTACAGTAATTATAACTCCAATTCCCAACTGTTTCTTGTATATAGGCTTAAGTAATTTCATACATCTGTACTTGAAATATTGGGTACTATACACCTATAAAACATAGTTTTGTCTCTTAAAATTTCAGTTTGAATATCTTGTGCTTGATCAATTGATGTTTTACTGATCATGAAGAATAGATGATAACATGAAAGCCTACAACCAATACCATGCTGTTGCATTTAATATCTTCTGAAGAAACTTTGTGAATCATTCATGTAAATAATTATAGTAGAAAGCATCAAATATATTAAAAAGCTTCATGAATTCAATATTTGTCAATGATTAACAGTAGAGAAAATTCCCAACAATTTCTAGGAATTCTTAGAAATTCCTAGAAATTTCCAATTTCCACCCAAATGCATGGTGAATAAGACATTCTCAAGAATTCCTGGGAATTCCAAAGAATATTTCCAGCTCATTTTCAACTATGGAATTCCTAGGAATTCCTAAAAATTCGCGTCCGAATTTACCGTGAAAATTCACACCTACAATCCAAAGAATTCCTAGGAATTTCTAAGAATTCTTAAGTTTAAATTCTTAAGAATTCTTAGCAAATTCTTAGGAATTCTTAAGAATTTCAAGCTCAATTTCGCAAGGGCGGCTATCAAAGTACGACCAATCGTGCTTTGTAGATGGGATACCGCCTATCAAAGTACGACCAATCGTGCTTTGTAGATGGGCTACCGGCTATCAAAATAGGACCAATCGTGCTTTGTAGATGGGATACCGCCTATCAAAGTACGACCAATCGTATAAGAATATAGACCTGTTTCAAAAACGTTCCCATTTACAAAATACACTAGGCCTACCTATAACAGCAGTGAATGCTGACGGTGAATGCAATGTTAGTAGCTGTGGATAAGAGTTGGTGCCGGAGAGCTTAGAGTGATTCCAATAAACCTGGGCACTACTAATTAGCTGTCAGTGTATATTAGATGCAAAGTAACAAAAGACAACAAAAGAGTGAGTGTCTAATAGTGTGTATTGGTAGAGTTT
Source organism: Actinostola sp. cb2023 (assembly GCA_033675265.1). Lineage (NCBI taxonomy): Eukaryota > Metazoa > Cnidaria > Anthozoa > Actiniaria > Actinostolidae > Actinostola > Actinostola sp. cb2023. The sequence goes on along the minus strand of JAUJYZ010001280.1, from coordinate 723,079 downwards.
TCCGCGAGTATAAACTGAGTTTCAAAAGTTCGTTGTTGGACGTTGTATTTGCCGTCGATCGTAGTATAGATGCGCCTTTTACGGCTTCGACCGGGCCACTCCGAGTGACTTCAGTCGCCAGCGCTTCTTTTGAGAACGAAGAATAATAATATAACAGCGTAGTTTGTGATACGCATTTCGTCACATTAAAACTCTGACTTCGTTTCGTTTGAGAACGAAGAATAATAATATAACAGCGTAGTTTGTGATACGCATTTCGCTACATTAAAACTCTGACTTCGTTTCGTTTGAGAACGAAGAATAATAATATAACAGCGTAGTTTGTGATACGCATTTCGCTACATTAAAACTCCGACTTCGTTTCGTTTGAGAACGAAGAATAATAATATAACAGCGTAGTTTGTGATACGCATTTCGTTACATTAAAACTCCGACTTCGTTTCGTTTGAGAACGAAGAATAATAATATAACAGCGTAGTTTGTCTACCTTTCTTTGTTTTGAATATATAGCTTATGAATAACTAATGTATTACTTATAATTGAGATTTCAATGCGAATATTTAGTCCAGTCATCCTATGAAATTTTTGGGGTCAAGTTGGAACAAATTGCAACAGAAAGTTTCTCATCGCTATTCAACCAAGATGGGTTACCTAAACAACATACTGAAAGTCCTCAAAAATCCCTTCGGTGGAACATGCCGAAAATTAGGATTAAAGATTTCGTGGTTTCACCACAGGGATCCCGCGTCGAGCAAAATGAATTATATTTAAACAAATACATTTATCCGACTTTTTTCTTTGATTTTTAATTTCCAATATTTTCAATATTATTTCTGTTGTGGTTGAAGTTACTTTATTAACACAAAAGTACTTGAAATGCAGGGGAAATGTCCCTAGGCCATGACCCTTACCACAGGGATCCCAATACGTAGAAAATTGAATTTTCAATCAAAAAGTCGATTTCCTGCTTTATGTTTGATTGGTTCTTGGTTATTCGTTGCGTTGTATAGCCAAATTAGTCTATTCTAAGACTGTTTAACACTAATGACTAATATTAATCAACTATTGAAATACAATAATGATAATAATTAAGATATAATGACCATAAGATAAAAATATTATACTAATCAGAATTAAGATAAGCTTAAAACAACTAAAACATATTGTTAGTCAGACTTATCCAAACCAAGGTCTGACGTGCTGGAGTTAGAATAACTTTGGCCTTTGCATGTACCACATGCAGCCGAGCAATCCATGTCGTACTTTTTGCACGTACAAGTGCAAGTGCTACCTGATCTGACTTGCAGCCATCTGATCATTTCAATTAGTATAGTGCGCTATGGGCTTGTGGTAATTCAGTTAATGGCTTCCCATCCGCTAAGTGTCATCCCCAGTCAAAAGGCTGTAGCTGTTCGCAACCTCTTTCCATTCCTGGATCTGGTAGTACACACGTATAGACTGTGGTCAGATTGCATCAACAGCTGAGAGTGGGTGGAAGGTTTTCAGGTTGAACAAATTACAATCCAGTGGCTACCTTTTGGCAAAGACGGGTGTATCGTAGAGAGTCTACAATTAGCCTCTCCTCTGAACCATCACTGTACAAATATCGAGAGAAGTTATTTCTCTCCTGCCACAATGATGTCTTCCTTTGTAGTTACAGTACCCGATGGTCGATCAAAGATTTCTGATTTTTGAAGGAATCTGCATGGAATCTGTTTCAATATTTTTAAAGCTAATGCTTTGCCAATCTCATGGAGCCGTGATGTTGTGTCGCACCCTAGAATTGCATGCACAAACAATAGGTTTTTGCACACATTGGCGCCTAGGGCAGACTTTGTCCTCTTTATGTTCCATACTCTCCTGTTCTGTTGCCTTGGCTTGGGCTCTGGCTAGAAGAACAGGCCGTGCGAATCCACTTCAACATGATAACACAGTAAGACTAACAGGTACACTAGCTTTAGTTTTCATCCTGACATTTTTCCGATTTCTGATATAATTTTTATGAGTTCACTGATCTTAATGTGATTTATTATTATTAAAAATATCGTTTTTTATATTTTTTGTTTTTAGTGTTAAGCGCTTTAGAATATTACATATTTTGCGCTATATAAATAAAGTTTATTTATTTATTCATTTATTATGTTGAAGTGGATTCGCACGGCCTGTTCTCAACAAAATCGTGCAACTTGTCGCGCAACATTGTTGCGTTGCAGAGCAATGTTTCTCGTATTACCATCGTTCGCGCAACTTGTCGCGCAACACACTCCGTGTTGTAGGTTGCAAAATTTTGTTGCGCAAAGTAGAAGCTCTTTCTACTTCATGCAACAAAGTTTTGCAACCTGCAACTCAGAAAATTTAATTTGTTGCGCGACAAGTTGCGCGAACGATGGTAATACGAGAAACATTGCTCTGCAACTTGCAACGCAACAATGTTGCGCGAAAAGTTGCATACTTTTGTTGCTCGTATTACCGCACCTGTTTTTGCACACACTTTATGCTTTGCATCAGCTTTAAAAATGATTGAAACAGATTCCATGCAGATTCCTTCAACAAGCAGAAATCTTTGATCGACCAGCGGGTATAACTAGTAGAAAGGAATACATCTTTGTGGCAGGAGAGAAAGCACTTCTCTCTTTGTACAGTGATGGTTCATAGGAGAGGCTAATTGCAGACTCTCTACGATACACCCGTTTTTGCCAAAAGGTAGCCAAGTGATCGTAATTTGTTCAACCTGAAAGCCTTCCACCCACATCAGCTACTGCTACATACCTGCACATTCTACGTGTGTACTACCAGATCCAGGAATGGATAGAGGTTGCGAACAGCGACAGCCTTTTGACTGGGGATGACACTTAGCGGATGGGAAGCCACTTCCTATCCTAACTGAATTACCACAAGCCCATAGCGCACTATACTAATTGAGATGATCAGATGGCTGCAAGTCAGATCAGGTAGCACTTGCGCAGGTGTACGTGCAAAAAGTACTACCTGGATTGCTCGGCTGCATGTGGTACATGCAAAGGCCAAAGTTATTCTAACTCCAGCACGCGAGACCTAGCTTGGTTTGGATGAGTCTGACTAACAATATGTTTTAGTTGTATTAAGCTTTAAATCTTAATTCTGCTTGGTATAATATTTTATCTTATGGTCATTATCATAATTATTATGTGACTTTATTATTACTTAAGTTATAAATATAACCTTAATGCAACCAATTAGAGTCGTTTTTCGTATGAGTGGGAAGTAGTTACGGTACGTGCCATGAAGTGACCGTATCGCGCCATCATCGTGCAGTAGTGTGATTGGTTGAATATAATGTGTTCGATTCTGTACCGTTAACGTAACTCCGTACCGTTAACGTAACTCCGTACCGTAGGTTTCCCACTCATACGAAAACGACTCTATTATCATTATTGTATTTCAATAGTTGATTAATATTAGTCATTAGTGTTAAACAGTCTTAGAATAGACTAATTTGGCTATACAACGCAACGAATAACCAAGAAACAATCAAACATAAAGCAGGAAATCGATTTTTTTATTGAAAATTCTATTTTCTACATATTGGGATCCCTGTGGTAAGGGTCATGGCCTAGGGACATTTCCCCTGCATTTCAAGTACTTTTGTGTTAATAAAGTAACTTCAACCACAACAGAAATAACATTGAAGATCTTGGAAATTAAAAATCAAAGAAAAAAGTTGGATAAATGTATTTGTTTAAATATAATTTATTTTGCTCGACGCGGGATCCCTGTGGTGAAACCACGAAATCTTTAATCCTAATTTTCGACATGTTCCACCGAAGGGATTTTTGAGGACTTTTAGTATGTTGTTTAGGTAACCCATCTTGGTTGAATAGCGATGAGAAACTTTCTGTTGCAATTTGTTCCAACCTAAACCGTAGAATGACTGGACTAATTCACACTCAGTGAAACTGACACACGATAGCGTGATAAACTATCTATCTATCTATCTATCTCTATATATCTATGTAGGAGTCGGCGCGAAAAGCATTGTGGTTATTGAGAATTGCATGATGGTTATTGAGAATTGCATGATGGTTATTGAGAATTGCATGATGGTTATTGAGAATTGCATGATGGTTATTGAGAATTGCATGATGGTTATTGAGAATTGCATGATGGTTATTGAGAATTGCATGATGGTTATTGAGAATTGCATGATGGTTATTGAGAATTGCATGATGGTTATTGGAAACTGCATTCCGGGTAAAAATCGAGATTTTTTCTGCCTACGTGAATGAATTAGAATTGCTTCCTTGCTCGCTCGCTCGCTGCGTCAGCAAAAATAGTAAAATAGCGAACTGGGAACGAGTTTTCAGTTTTTAAAAAATGAACCCCATCACAAGAAAGAGCATATCACAATTTATAGCATTATTACAAAGTTTCAAAAGGTTTTGTTTGATATTGAACGAGCAATATATTGATATTGTACAACAAATTAAATAACTAGCTAGCAAGACTGCATTCAAGTATATACATGCATCAGTCAATTGAAATCCCGTCAGTCAGACGTAAAGGTGTTATAGTGTTAGTCTGGCAAAATATCCTGACGAATGCATCGTATCAGATCGTCAATAAAAATTCGTAAATCCAGGTTATTTTTTATTTGGGAAATTCGTAAATCCATGCAGGTTTTCGAGTGACAAATTCCAAAAACAGGGTCCATGTCTGAACATCTCGCCGCAAATACCTAGCCATTTTTTAACCAAGTACTCCCCATTCCCCGATGTGCCCCTGTGCCTTGAAATAACACGCGGCCGCCCGACATACAAAACCATCCTTTTTAACAACAGAAGGGCTCTCTCCGTCTTCACGAATCCAACCAAATATATCCCCAAGTTTATAGTAATTGATGTTGTGTTGTTTTAGGTGTCGATTTGCCTACAAAAATAATAAGACCAAGCAAATAATAAAAACACTGAGATAGGTTATCACTTTACACAAATTAAAGGTTGAAACTTTTCAGAAGAATAACTTACCTTGTAGCGGATCCACGATTTCGACGAGGGCATCACCGTTATAAAAAGGACAAACAAGGATCGACACACGAACAGCAAAAGGAAAAATCGTATATATGAATGAGACAAGCCAACAATATTAAAACCTATCATCTATGGTCTCGAGTAGCACTGAGACTCGGTTGGTATCTCTACGACCTCTACTACTCACAATACAAAGCAACACCTTTCTATAACAAGGCGTGGCGTGAAGACGGAAGGTAGACTGTCGTTCATATCTTAATCTTATTACAACAGAACAAAGATTGATTCACCAAAGGAAAAAAAAACCAGACAGCTAAATTTCTGTATTTGCCAGGAAATGCACGATGTGTCCTATTTTGATAGCCGGTATCCCATCTACAAAGCACGATGTGTAGTATAGTTATAGTAGTTTTTAGCATTTTTTTAGTTTACATATTTTGTATATTATATATCATATATTTATTTTCTTTTTAAGTTTTTGTTAGGGCCACAAGTTTATCAGTTACTTCTATACTGTCACGTGTTACCCTCTTTAAATAAAGTCTTACTTACTTACTTACTTACTATGTGTCCTATTTTGATAGCCGGTATCCCATCTACAAAGCACGATTGGTCCTATTTTGATAGCCGGTATCCCATTTACAAAGCACGATTGGTCGTATTTTGATAGGCGGTATCCCATCTACAAAGCACGATGTGTCCTATTTTGACGCTCGGTATCCCATCTACAAAGCACGATGTGTCCTATTTTGATAGCCGTTATCCCATCTACAAAGCACGATTGGTCCTATTTTGACGCTCGGTATCCCATCTACAAAGCACGATTGGTCGTATTTTGATAGCCGGTATCCCATCTACAAAGCACGATTGGTCCTATTTTGATAGGCGGTATCCCATCTACAAAGCACGATGTGTCCTATTTTGATAGCCGTTATCCCATCTACAAAGCACGATGGGTCGTATTTTGATAGCCGTTATCCCATCTACAAAGCACGATGTGTCCTATTTTGATAGCCGGTATCCCATCTTCAAAGCACGATGGGTCCTATTTTGACGCTCGGTATCCCATCTACAAAGCACGATGTGTCCTATTTTGATAGCCGTTATCCCATCTACAAAGCACGATGGGTCGTATTTTGATAGCCGTTATCCCATCTACAAAGCACGATTGGTCCTATTTTGATAGCCGTTATCCCATCTACAAAGCACGATGTGTCCTATTTTGATAGCCGGTATCCCATCTACAAAGCACGATTGGTCGTATTTTGATAGGCGGTAGCCCATCTACAAAGCACGATGGGTCCTATTTTGACGCTCGGTATCCCATCTACAAAGCACGATGTGTCCTATTTTGATAGCCGTTATCCCATCTACAAAGCACGATGGGTCGTATTTTGATAGCCGGTATCCCATCTACATAGCACGATGTGTCCTATTTTGATAGCCGGTATCCCATCTTCAAAGCACGATGGGTCCTATTTTGATAGCCTGTATCCCATCTACAAAGCACGATGTGTCCTATTTTGATAGCCGTTATCCCATCTACAAAGCACGATGGGTCGTATTTTGATAGCCGTTATCCCATCTACAAAGCACGATTGGTCCTATTTTGATAGCCGTTATCCCATCTACAAAGCACGATGTGTCCTATTTTGATAGCCGGTATCCCATCTACAAAGCACGATTGGTCGTATTTTGATAGCCGTTATCCCATCTACAAAGCACGATTGGTCCTATTTTGATAGCCGTTATCCCATCTACAAAGCACGATTGGTCGTATTTTGATAGCCGGTAGCCCATCTACAAAGCACGATGTGTCCTATTTTGATAGCCGGTATCCCATCTACAAAGCACGATTGGTCGTATTTTGATAGGCGGTATCCCATCTACAAAGCACGATGTGTCCTATTTTGACGCTCGGTATCCCATCTACAAAGCACGATGTGTCCTATTTTGATAGCCGTTATCCCATCTACAAAGCACGATTGGTCCTATTTTGACGCTCGGTATCCCATCTACAAAGCACGATTGGTCGTATTTTGATAGCCGGTATCCCATCTACAAAGCACGATTGGTCCTATTTTGATAGGCGGTATCCCATCTACAAAGCACGATGTGTCCTATTTTGATAGCCGTTATCCCATCTACAAAGCACGATGGGTCGTATTTTGATAGCCGTTATCCCATCTACAAAGCACGATGTGTCCTATTTTGATAGCCGGTATCCCATCTTCAAAGCACGATGGGTCCTATTTTGACGCTCGGTATCCCATCTACAAAGCACGATGTGTCCTATTTTGATAGCCGTTATCCCATCTACAAAGCACGATGGGTCGTATTTTGATAGCCGTTATCCCATCTACAAAGCACGATTGCATGGTCCTATTTTGATAGCCGTTATCCCATCTACAAAGCACGATGTGTCCTATTTTGATAGCCGGTATCCCATCTACAAAGCACGATTGGTCGTATTTTGATAGGCGGTAGCCCATCTACAAAGCACGATGGGTCCTATTTTGACGCTCGGTATCCCATCTACAAAGCACGATGTGTCCTATTTTGATAGCCGTTATCCCATCTACAAAGCACGATGGGTCGTATTTTGATAGCCGGTATCCCATCTACATAGCACGATGTGTCCTATTTTGATAGCCGGTATCCCATCTTCAAAGCACGATGGGTCCTATTTTGATAGCCTGTATCCCATCTACAAAGCACGATGTGTCCTATTTTGATAGCCGTTATCCCATCTACAAAGCACGATGGGTCGTATTTTGATAGCCGTTATCCCATCTACAAAGCACGATTGGTCCTATTTTGATAGCCGTTATCCCATCTACAAAGCACGATGTGTCCTATTTTGATAGCCGGTATCCCATCTACAAAGCACGATTGGTCGTATTTTGATAGCCGTTATCCCATCTACAAAGCACGATTGGTCCTATTTTGATAGCCGTTATCCCATCTACAAAGCACGATGTGTCCCCTATTTTGATAGCCGGTATCCCATCTACAAAGCACGATTGGTCCTATTTTGATAGCCGGTATCCCATCTACAAAGCACGATTGGTCGTATTTTGATAGCCGTTATCCCATCTACAAAGCACGATTGGTCCTATTTTGATAGCCGTTATCCCATCTACAAAGCACGATGTGTCCTATTTTGATAGCCGGTATCCCATCTACAAAGCACGATTGGTCGTATTTTGATAGGCGGTAGCCCATCTACAAAGCACGATTGGTCGTATTTTGATAGCCGGTAGCCCATCTACAAAGCACGATGGGTCCTATTTTGACGCTCGGTATCCCATCTACAAAGCACGATGTGTCCTATTTTGATAGCCGTTATCCCATCTACAAAGCACGATGGGTCGTATTTTGATAGCCGGTATCCCATCTACAAAGCACGATGTGTCCTATTTTGATAGCCGGTATCCCATCTTCAAAGCACGATGGGTCCTATTTTGATAGCCGGTATCCCATCTACAAAGCACGATTGGTCCTATTTTGATAGCCGGTAGCCCATCTACAAAGTACGATTGGTCGTACTTTGATAGGCGGTATCCCATCTACAAAGCACGATTGGTCGTATTTTGATAGGCGGTAGCCCATCTACAAAGCACGATTGGTCGTATTTTGATAGCCGGTATCCCATCTACAAAGCACGATTGGTCGTATTTTGATAGCCGGTATCCCATCTACAAAGCACGATTGGTCGTATTTTGATAGGCGGTAGCGCATCTACAAAGCACGATTGGTCGTATTTTGATAGCCGGTATCCCATCTACAAAGCACGATGGGTCCTATTTTGACGCTCGGTATCCCATCTATTACTTATAAAAAATATTGTTATGTTTATGCAAAGTATCAAAATGAAATAAACTATGGTTTATTATTGACTACTTGTTGTGAAGTATGTTTTTGGGATTTGATTTGCGGGTTTTTAAGCGGAATTCACTCCATCGAAGTGATTGCGTGACCTTTGCCGGTTAATGTTTAATCTATGTACGTGTCGAGCTTGAAATATTCAGTGTCGCTTTAGTAACGTCTCGTATAGTGTGTAGAGAACTCTGTGTTCTAGTTAAGATCAAACCGAATACATATATAGGATGGTAATAGGTTTCTCTACTACACTAAGGTAGTTTTGTATGGCAATTATTTGTATATAAACATTTATAGGCGATAATCGAATGTGCTGCTGAATCTGCTGCTAACTTCACGCTGGTCTTTGGCTGCATGTATGTTGCTTTTCCAAAGGAATACTGATTTTTGCTATGCAAAGCTGTTTGTGATCACTGATCTCTATAAATTAAGAGTGCAAATAAACTTCAATTCAGTGACTTCATGCAGTTGGAGTGAAAAATGAATATCCGAAGAGCTCGAGGCCGTTTTGGCCATGGCTTACAAGTCTTGCAACGATTTAATACACTGAAGCCGGGACGCTTGAAATTACCGACTATTATTGAGTGGAAATGAAGAGCAGCAAACTCAAAGATTCCCGCTCAAGCCATTTCAGAGAACGGACGAAATTGAAAAGAGAGAAAGGATACCAAAAAGGAAACACAAAGCACAATGTGGACATTTAATTTATTGAAAGACTGGGCTGACTACTACTATAGCACTACTACACTTCTTGTACAACATGAAACTTGTACGTTTGAACTCTGAAAAGTAAGTAACTCGCTACGTTTCTTTTAGTATATTTATGATCTGAGTGTTTTGTATCAGCATTCATGTATAAATCTGCTACGAAGAATATAATGGTTCGTCTTAAGTTTGCAATAACAATAATAATAATATTTTATTTCTACAGTAGCGCTTTTTCAGAGCGTTGTACAGCGTACCAGATCGAAGCACATTTTAACTACTTATGTACTTCTTAGCGAACTAATTCATTTATGAAAACATGCGAAATATCTATAATAAAAAAGAAACACACCCTTCTATAAAAACTGTACAAAATCTAATCTTTAGATAAAAACTATTCTAAGATCAAACTATATATACGAAATTATCCATTCTTGCTTATCTTATTATAAATGTATATAAGTCTACTACTTCTAAATAGAGTGCAAACAATATATCCGTGAAACAGTACTAATTAGTACTAAATATCACTGATGAAACTGTCAATAGAGATAACACTATTTAGTACTATTTCATGGCTGATTAATTAACTAGTACTAAATAGCACTGATGAAACAATAGAGATAACACTATTTAGTACTTAAAAGTACTATTTCATGGCTGATTAATTAGTACTAAATAGCACTGATGACAAACAATAGAGATAACACTATTTAGTACTATTAAGTACTATTTCATGGCTGATTAATTAGTACTAAATAGCAATGATGAAACACTAGAGATAACACTATTTAGTACTATTAAGTACTATTTCATGGTTATATTGCGTGCAAAGCTCTAACACGATTATATAAAATTTAAAAGTTTTTAGTTGTTCAAATAAGTTTGAATGTTATTAAGACTGCTTTCTTAAAAACAGAAAACACCTCCACCAAATGTAGTGCAAATAAACTGACCATCATTTAATACTGCTATATACATGGGCTTGGCACTAAATAGTTGCCTTGTCTTTCCTATAAAACGACCATCCAATGTAAACTTATGAACCGAGCAAGAATCACACACCAGTAGATTGTGGTTATTATCAATAGCAAGACCCCAGGGACCCTGCAACTGACCAGCAGCATGACAATTCCCTCCAATAGTGGATATTCTAGTTGGTGAGTTGTCTTTCATCTCAATCACATCAATCACTTTGTTACTATCATCACTCACGTAAAACAGTCCATTGTGTGTAACTGTACAACGTGGACTAAAACCTCTCTGTTTTGACAAACTGAATTGATATTTATATTCACCGTTCTTTGTAAAGACTTGTGCAGGATCATTACCAGTGTTAGTCACAACAATGTTACAGTCATCATCAACATGTACTCCCCATGGATGAGAAAACTGTCCATTTACCACCACGACCAAAGGTTTTCACCAGAGTCCCTGTTATAGTGTTCACTATACATATTCTATTATTACCCCTGTCAGCTATCACTAAATCTGTTTCGTTGAGAAATGCTAAACCTTCAGGACCAGACAACTGTCCTTGTCCACTGCCTTCACTACCATACGTTAGTAACAAATCTCCATCCATGTTGAATACTCTAACACAGTGGGATTTATCATCTGCTACAGCAATCCTACTGTTAGTCTTATTCACTGCAATACCATTGAAGTATCCAGATCCAGTATTCAAGGCACTTTTTAACTTAGAATCTCCTGCTATTTCCTCCATGTGTTGTGGCTTGACATCCATCACTAGTGGACTGTTAGATACAGCATTGCCGTTCACTTGAACCTGTGCTGTCAATTGACCAGCTACTTGAGGGATGAATTCCACTTCTATTTTACCACCACTTGTCATTTTTCTTTCTTCCACTTTCACATCATCTTCAGGTCTGATCTGTACATCCACATCATCACTTGGTTCGTTATTGAGTTCTCCTGCAGACGTTTTAGTCTCCACAGTCAGCTTGGCTTTCTTCAGTGCCTCAAGATGACCGTCAACTTGAATTGTACTCAACATTGGGTCTGACTTACAAGACTGTAGGCGTACTTTTCCAAGTCCAGCGTTTACTTGTTGACTTAGCTCTTTATTGGGCTCGAACACAATTCTTGAACTTTCTATTTTGAATGGGTTGTAGGTGCAGTTGTTGGAGGAATCTTCCTGTTGAATGTCGACCATTTCACTCACTAGTCCCTTTTCAAGGATGTTTCGGATGTATTCCTGTGTTGCTGGGATGTGACGTATTACACGCAGATTCCTGTCAGCCTTCGCTACGCTTCTCTGGATTTCATTCAGCAATTGTTGTTCTTGGTCAAGTAGAATTTTGACCAACTTTTTGGTAGCATTCTGTACTTGTTCTTTGGCTTTCTCCGCGTCGCTTTTTATTTGGAGAGCAATTTCCTCTTGCTGTTTCTTTTCATTTGCGTTGCATCGTAGCTCCTCAATCTCCACTAGGTTTTTAGAGAGAAGATCTTTCTGAATGGCGGTGACCTCTTGTATAGTCAACGTTTTATGATCCTTGTGGCCGTCTATCATGCACATCCAACAGATAAACACCTCACAGTCTTTGCAGTATAAGTCCAAACTGTGACTACAGTGAGCTGTGCAAGGTCTTTCTCTTGTCAGGATCGCCTCAAGGTCTTGAACATTCGTCAAGTCCGACAAGGAAATGACTTTGTGCTCTTTACTGAACGCAGAATGGTAGTTCAGACACTCGTCACACAAAAAGCGATTGCAGTGAAGACAGTTCCACAATGCTGGGGAATGAGTGGCAGCAAAAGAGCAAACCTGATCGGTCTCTAGAAACTCCAAGACTTGTAGGATTCTTGCGTGTACAGGACTTGGTGGTAAGTCGTCCACGTTGCTTAGTTCTCCCAGCAACGTTTCAGACCAACATTTAGGACACTTGAAGATGTTGATGTCTCCAATTAGTTCAGCTTTTCTCTTGATACATGGCTTACAAAATGTATGGAAGCATTCTACAAGCTTAGGTTCAATCATTCTATCGCTACACAAGGAACATTGGACATCGTCTCGAAGGTTTGTAAGGAAGGCTTCCATCTTTCCATCTTTGATTGTTTGAAGGCGTTTTTACAAGCAGAAACTCATTCAGTGATTTCTGGGAATTCTGATCACATGGTTGGTTGCTATGGAAACGTCTGCGTCAGTAATTCACGGGTCACATCTCTACGTTGACCCATGCCAAATAAGGGAATGTTTATCATTTTCAGTAGACAAGATCAAAATAGACTACTTCTAGTCGTTTCTAATCGAAAGTGAAATGCTTCGACTACTGAATTCAATGTGCAACATTAGAAATAAACAATTTGTATATTTAATTCCTTATTACAACAGCAGTACCATTAGGATCAGGCATACCTCGACGTAGCTATTGACATTGATAATTGTCAAGAACGAGACACGCCATGCATGTTGGAATCATCAGTGCAGTACGGAGAAAGAATGTCAACAAGATAACACGAAGCGAAGAAAAAAACGTTGAACTTATGTTCCTGATAAATGAAAGGATTTCCCTGGCTGTTTTTGTGTGCATTAGTTTTTCTATTAGTTTTTTGATTGAAAACATCATGTCCCTAGTTCAACAGTGTCACTGTGTCATGCATCAAACCAGTGCCCGGGGTTGGGGGGGGGGGGGGGTACTCCCATATAATAAGCGAATTATTTGTGGAATGTGGTATGATCGACCCTCACGCTTTGTAATTTATACGAGTAATTTTCCTTATGAAAATCGCTGCTAGACTGCTGCTGTTAAAGTAATGACAAATCAGATTTACAATACTCATTGATCACGGTTTATGGTTAAAGAATATTTTACGAGTAATTGTCCTTGTGAAAATCACTGCTAGACTGCTGCTGTTAAAGTAAGGACAAATCAGATTGACAATACTCATTGATCACGGCTTATGGTTTATTTTGGAAGCTCACTGTGGATTTGTATACATTTTCTATTAACATCACAGGTAGCCCAAGCTCACCATTTAAAGCTTTATATAGAGATTGTGCAGTGTCAATTTATTAAAAATCGAAAATACGACAGATCGTTTTTAAATTGTCTGTATTTGTTCGTTGTGAGTTTGTTTAACTTTTGGAAAAATCTGGTGTCGCTACGATTAAAATTAAGCGAGTTATAGCCGTTTGAATTTTACCGTATGGCGTTACACTGAATGCAGACATCCATCTTCGTATACGTTACCACTTAGAAACTAAACACACTGACACAAGGTCACTGAGATATGATTCGGGTATTCCCCCGTTTCCTAAATTAGCTGAGCAAGACGTATGGTGTATCGGTAAAATTCAAACAGCTATAACTCGCTTACTCGTAGCGACACTAAATTTTCCCCAATGTTAAATTAACTCACAAAGAACAACTACAATAATTTTAAAAACGATTGATCGTATTTGATCGTATAAACTTACACTGCATAATCTGTAATGCTTCAAATGGTGAGCTTGGGCTACCTGTGTAAGCATGAAGGATATTTGATTAAAAATTAAAATAGAACTGCCAAAAGATATGGAATTACATTCCCAGTAAAGCTTCTATAAATAATAATAATAATAATAATAATAATAATAATAATAATAATAATAATAATAATAATAATAATAATAATAATAATAATAATAACTTAAGCATGTACTTACTTACATATCACAGGTCTGTGGATTTGTATACCCGTCTATAAGCATGTAGGATATTTGATTTAAAATAGAACTGCCAAAATAATATGGAATTACATTCCAGTAAAACTTCTATAAACAATATGATCTTATGATCTTATCAGTGATAATTTGCCTACAGTCGAATGTGCATGACGTCATGCAATCAACAAAAGTAGCCCGAGTGAACGCCTAATTAATATGATCTTATCAGTGATAATTTGCCTACAGTCGAATGTGCATGACGTCATGCAATCAACAAAAGTAGCCCGAGTGAACACCTAATTAATATGATCTTATCAGTGATAATTTACCTACAGTCGAATGTGCATGACGTCATGCAATCAACAAAAGTAGCCCGAGTGAACACCTAATTAATATGATCCAGGAGCCCATAAGTAGGAGCCTCCATCTACCGTACTGGGTTTGTGAGACGACCTGTGACCGGATCAGGCTATTTTTAGAACACCTATTCCCGCGAACTAATCATCAATCAATAGGAATCCCCCATGGGAATTACACAGAGCCAATCAGCATCAATGAGGTAGATGATTTGTGTTTATTTGTGATATATGAACAAAGTGGCGGACGAAGAAATTGGCGAAATTGAAGAAACTGAAAGTGAAGAGAGCGAAAATGACAGTGATAGTTACAGTGACTCTTTTGCAGAGTTTAGTACTTCATCGGAAAGTGACCAAGAGTCTTCAAGTTCGTGTTCTGTTTCTCAAGGAACTAAAAAAAACATCAAATAGTAAACCTACCAAGCCAAAAGCTAGAAACTTCCGTAACAAAGCCGAAATCAAAAATTCCTGGTGTTAAAATTTCGCGGCAAAACTGGTGTTCTAAAAATAGCCTGATCCGGTCACAGGTCGTCTCACGAATACATCCCAGATGGAGGCTCCTACTTATGGGCTCCTGTATGATCTTATCAGTGATAATTTGCCTACAGTCGAATGTGCATGACGTCATGTAATCAACAAAAGTAGCCCGAGTGAAAGCCTAATTAATATGATCTTATCAGTGATAATTTGCAGTGATAATTTGCTCTGATCATTGTTATGGATAGTGGCGCTATATAAAATGTATTATTATTATTATTATTACAGTCGAATGTGCATGACGTCATGCAATCAACAAAAGTAGCCCGAGTGAAACACCTAATTAAGATGATCTTATCAGTGATAATTTGCCTACAGTCGAATGTGCATGACGTCATGCAATCAACAAAAGTAGCCCGAGTGAACACCTAATTAATATGATCTTATCAGTGATAATTTGCCTACAGTCGAATGTGCATGACGTCATGCAATCAACAAAAGTAGCCCGAGTGAACGCCTAATTAATATGATCTTATCAGTGATAATTTGCCTACATTCGAATATGCATGACGTCATGCAATCAACAAAAGTAGCCCGAGTGAACACCTAATTAATATGATCTTATCAGTGATAATTTGCCTACAGTCGAATGTGCATGACGTCATGCAATCAACAAAAGTAGCCCGAGTGAACACCTAATTAATATGATCTTATCAGTGATAATTTCATGACGTCATGCAATCAACAAAAGTAGCCCGAGTGAACGCCTAATTAATATGATCTTATCAGTGATAATTTGCCTACAGTCGAATGTGCATGACGTCATGCAATCAACAAAAGTAGCCAAAGTGAACGCCTAATTAATATGATCTTATCAGTGATAATTTGCCTACAGTCGAATATGCATGACGTCATGCAATCAACAAAAGTAGCCAAAGTGAACGCCTAATTAATATGATCTTATCAGTGATAATTTGCCTACAGTCGAATGTGCATGACGTCATGCAATCAACAAAAGTAGCCCGAGTGAACGCCTAATTAAGATGATCTTATCAGTGATAATTTGCCTATAGTCGAATGTGCATGACGTCATGCAATCAACAAAAGTAGCCCGAGTGAACGCCTAATTAGGGCGTCTAAATATAGAGTTTCGCGCGCTGTGATTGGTCAAGCGACCAGTGATTATGAGACGATATTCACTGGTCGAGACCGGAAGTAAAATCACCAACGCAGAATTACTAATAAAACAGGTTTTTTTAATCCTGAATTTCGTCTTTTCTCTGATATTCAAGTCTAAAATTATACTAAAACAATTACAGTCAAACCTCTATTAAGCGGTCACCCTCGGGAAATAGCCAACTGACCGCTTAATAGAGGTGACTTAATAAAGGTTTGACTGTATTCAGGATCGTAATTTTCAGTTTTTAGAGTCTTAGATAGGGTATTAAATTTTGGTTTTTGAAAAAAAGCGCCTTGTACTATACAGATTACTTTTTACCGATCTGCATGTCTTGTACAGGGTATGAATTTTCAAGATGTCGTTGTCTTAGATATAGGGTCAGGGTTTACGGACTCCAGCGGGACACCCCTATCAAAACCCAGTACTACTCCCCCCCCTCCCTCCCCCGGGGGATTCACCTCAAGCTCAGTGACGTCACGTTCGATGTTTTCAAAATGGTTGCCGACTTTCAGACGGCGAGTGAGCACAAGGATAAAATCTTGAAAATATTCTTATTACGATCACCAGTGGATTTGGTTTGAACGTTTGCGAACAGAAGAGCTCTCTTACGATTTGATTTCGGTCAAATTTTGCCAGGATTTGCCGATCAACAAGTTGTTTTCTGGACTTCAACTGATTTCGATCATCAAAATGGAGTGTAGATTTCAGCGAACGTGGAAGATAAAAACTAATATTGTGAAGCTGAAATAGCATAACTCGAACCCACCATAGGAGGTTTAATAGGGTTCAAACTTGATCAACGTGGATTTTCTTGACCGTTGCTTCACTGGATCTCCATATCAATCCTTTTGAACTTCAAAGTTGACATTGGGAACGATATTACGACAATTATCGTCAGATTTGATGAGAAGTTTAATCACGCGAAATTATCACGATGGTAAGTAATCCTGACTAATTTTCTTCCATGTGGCTGCTTTAACATTCAGTATGACAAACAGCTTATTTTGGCCATGAAAGTGTTGGAATATGACACTGATACCATGTGTACTAGTATTTATAATAATTTATACATTTGTGTACATTTGAATTGTGTGCAAAAACTTTTAACATTAGAGATTCAAACACTTGCACATAAGTTATATATATATAGCATGTAGTTTGTCTAGTATTATGTTTATAGTCCTATTCAAACACTTGCACATAAAACTTATATAGCATGTAGTTTGTCTAGTATTATGTTTATAGTCCTATTCAAACACTTGCACATAACTTATATATAGCATGTAGTTTGTCTAGTATTATGTTTATAGTCCTATTCAAACACTTGCACATAACTTATATAGCATGTAGTTTGTCTAGTATTATGTTTATAGTCCTATTCAAACACTTGCACATATATATAGCTATATATATAGCATGTAGTTTGTCTAGTATTATGTTTATAGTCCAATTCATCAAGCTTTCGATCAACATGCACAATTTCTCTGTAAAGGAATCAGCAATTTGGAATCACCTGAAATGTACAATGATATGAATTTTATTTTCTCTGAATTAATTCTGAGCATTGTAATTATCCTTTTGATTTGATATATTCCCTTGGTAATGTTTTATTTTTGATGGACCTTTTCGTAGTTTCCCAGAATGCTTCATGATTCGGCGCGCGCAAGAGAGGTCATGGGGAAAAAATATTCAGAATTGATCGTGTATTGAGGAAAATATGACTACTGTAACTACATGTAATCAAGAACAGAAAAAAATATTTCTTTTGCTTGATAATTTGCATCTATCTTTGTAATTCTTCTTATGCACTTTTAAGTTTTCTACTGAATTTCTTCATTCTCTCTGAATATTTTCTATTTTCTATTTTGTACCCTGACCTCGCTTGCGCGTGCAGAATCCTCAAGCATTCTGGGAAACTACGTAAAGGTGCATTGAAATGCTTTAAAATGTAGGTCTAGGCCTTGTACTGATTTTCATTCTTCAATAATTTCAATAATTTATAATTTTTTTAAATAATTTATAGATTGACGAACTTGTCATGCATGCATGCCATATATATGCTGCAGTTTACCTAGCTTGACATGTATGTATATTTGCTGCAGTTTACCTAGCTTGACATGCATGCATATATATATGCTGCAGTTTATCTAGCCTGACATGCATGCATATAATATATGCTGCAGTTTATCTAGCCTGACATGCATGCATATAATATATGCTGCAGTTTACCTAGCTTGACATGCATGCATATATATATGCTGCAGTTTACACACAATGTAGCTTGCTCGAGTGAATGTATTTTAAGTACACTCTGCTCCAGAGTACCTCCTCAGGATACCTGCATGAGATTCTATATATCTTCCACTATCTTAATTGTTAACATTTTATAAACCCAGCATATTAATATAAAACAAATAGATTCCATTTTCCCGTGCATCTGCATGTACTCTTTAAAAAAAGTATGCCACGAGACGAAGTCAAGTGGCGAGACTGTTGTTCTCACCACATTTTGATATCTTTTGTGCATCTTTATCAAAATCATGAATAATTAATGAGGAAAATACAATAGAAATCACTACCGTGGAGGACATCTGTAAATCGGATACAGATTCGTCCTCATTTGCATTCAACTTTAAGTTGAATTTTCTCGGCCAAACTGCTTCCTATCATCAAAATTACAGTAAGACATCCACTTATAATACGTCGTTGGATTCAATAAGCAATATACAATATTCGCGTCCGATCTGTATGGGATTTACAAACTCTCGCTTACGGCTCGAGTTTGTAAATCCCATACAGATCGGCCGCTCAAATTGTATATATAGTACATAAAGAGTACAGACGTACGGGAAAATGGAATCTATTTGTTTTATATAATATCTAGATGGCTTTGTATTATTCATTTGCTTTATGACAGATTCTTCACTTGTAAAAACGGATAGAAAAATTTGCATTGCCAAACTCGGGGTGAGACTTATCTGCAAGTGCGGCTTATATGCCGGTGAATATGGTAATAATATTTTTTTATTATAGCGCCCTATCCAATGCAAAGTATAAGGTATAAGAAACAATATTTAGTAATCAAAAAAACTAATACTCTATATCAATATTAATTTTTATTAATATAGTATTAATGTTAATAATTAAAACTAATATTGTCTCTAATCTAGAGTGCAATTTAGAAAAGCTTGATAACTATAAATAACTAATTAGTTCTAAATAGCACTAATGAAACAATAGAAAACAATAGAAATAGCACTATTTAGTACTATTTAAAGTTATTACTATTTCACACTTTTCTAAATTGCACTCTATGTCTCTCGATCTCTATATCTATCCACTATATAATAATATTAGTACTAGCTGTCATTGATAGAGTTGTTTTGTGTATGAGTGTCAGAAACCTACATGTATATTAACCACTGAGTTACAACTGTACCATACATGACTGTATATAAATCTACAGGATATGCATTCAATATGTATTGTATTTATTATGTTATATTTATCTTATAGTCTATACGTATTATATTGAATGTATATTAACCACTGAGTTACAACTGTAGAGTGCAGTCCATATGTCCGTGAAACAGTACTAACTAATAATTACTAAATAGCACTGATGAAACAATAGAAAACAATAGAAATAACACTATTTAGTACTATTTAGTAATAGTATTATTTCACGGACATATGGACTGCACTCTACCATACATGACTGTATATAAATCTACAGGATATGCATTCAATATGTATTGTATTTATTATGTATATATTTATCTTATATACGTATTATATTGAATGTTATATTAACCACTGAGTTACAACTGTACCATACATGACTCCTGTAGATTTATATACATGTATATAAATCTACAGGATATGCATTCATATGTATTGTATTTATTATGTATATATTTATCTTATATACGTATTATATTGAATGTATATTAACCACTGAGTTACAACTGTACCATACATGACTGTATATAAATCTACAGGATATGCATTCAATATGTATTGTATTTATTATGTATATATTTATCTTATATACGTATTATATATTGAATGTATATTAACCACTGAGTTACAACTGTACCATACATGACTGTATATAAATCTACAGGATATAGCATTCAATATGTATTGTATTTATTATGTATAAATTATATTTATCTTATATACGTATTATATTGAATGTATATTAACCACTGAGTTACAACTGTACCATACATGACTGTATATAAATCTACAGGATATGCATTCAATATGTATTGTATTTATTATGTATATATTTATCTTATATACGTATTATATTGAATGTATATTAACCACTGAGTTACAACTGTACCATACATGACTGTATATAAATCTACAGGATATGCATTCAATATGTATATTGTATTTATTATGTACAAATGTATATATATTTATCTTATATTTAGGTCTTATTAACCGAGCGGGAGGTCTGTACAGGAAAATCTTGACTGAGGTCGTGAAAGTACAGACCGAGCGCAGCGAGGTCTGTACCACGACCGAGGTCAAGATTTTCCTGTACAGACCGACCAAGCTCGGTTAATAAGAGTTTTATTATATGACCATTTCAGTAAACTAAAAATTAACTCATTTTATTTGGGAGTAACTAACTGTCGTGGGTCGTGGGTCGTGGGTACCAAGTCGTGGGTCGTGGGTACCAAGTCGTGGGTCGTGGGTACCAAGTCGTGGGTCGTGGGTACCATGTCGTGGGTCGTGGGTCGTGGGTACCGATTATTATTATTTTGATAAACAGCAAAGGACCATGAACGAAATATGCTCTTAGTATACACTTGATCTGTAAAAGATATAGTCAGTCAAAAGTATAATCATTCCGTATAATATACAACGAAAATATGATGATAAAAGGCCGATACTGCGTAGAATACTGGTAAACGATGACATGATACACCCCAAAAAGAGTGAAGATGCAACACAAATCGGAAAACATCGGAATTGGAACTCACTTGAGCCACTGTTGTTCGCGTTGGTTGCTTATACTATGTTTTGATGCTTCGCCGTGCTGATGGGGGTATCTTGGTTTTTTTTATAAAGTATACAGATCATTTGATTACGCTTCTTTATTAAAATAACTGGATAAAACAAACAGATCAACCAAACAAAGTGCGTTCTGTTTTGAATAACGCTGAATAACGCACTCGGCTCCGATTTGAAGGAATCGGACTCCGACCGTGTATTGAATGTCATTAACGTTTCCCACGTAACACTCGTATTTCGATTTTTAACTGTATAAAGAGTCACAGTGAACAGGGAATTATAATTATGAACTCTACATTTTCCGTAATGCTGGTATCGAGCCTCAAAAGCGAATGTATTTGGTATTACGTGACATTTGACAATTTTTCAGATTTCAGATGCCAACGTTTTTTGAAATATCGCCCCGTGGAAGGAGGATCGCCCCGTGGGGAGGAGGGCTTTTTCTTTGATGATCATATCACATGTACATGTTCTTTGAAATTAGCGATCAAAATATATTATATTTCAGTTCTTTTTTATTATACAATATATTCACGTTTAAAAAATATTCCAAAACACAATCAATAATGCTCCAACTATGTGATCGGAGGGGGACATGGGGCTCGCGGTATTGCGGTATCAGTCGATTTTTTGCGCGATATTACGGTATTTTATATATTTCGAGATGCGG